>JAFMOC010000021.1:6017500-6117500 GCA_019802505.1 Corydoras sp. C115 | reverse complement strand
TAAATTCATGCCACACTTCTTTTAGCATTCTTCATTTACATTTGTTAGGAAATACAAATTGCATGGCTATTAAATACATATTTATGTAATAAATCAACTGTAGTAGAATCTTTATTGTCATTATATTTGTGTACAACGACAATTAGTTTGCCTCTCAAAAAATAAAAATTTAAATAAAAAGGGAAGCAAAATAATTACAAATAAATGTGAAAACACATGGATATTTAAATGGAGACAAACAAATTTAGTATGAATATTGATTATTTAAATTGAGTGAAAGAATGGTTGAAACTGTAAGTGTGAATAACACTATTTTCAAATTGAGTACTAAATTTACTTTTTCATTTTGTGTCTGTATTTATTTATTTTTTTATTAAAAAATAAAACAAGAATATGTTTAAATTAAATGGAAATACACTCTGTATGACTACTATCATCAAGAACTAGGTTAGACAGTTCATGGCACTGGTTTTTTATTAACATGTTATTTGGGAAAATACACACATCCTTCTATTAAGGCAGTTTGAAAAACAATATGATAAAAAGCAGCAAAAAATGATCTATTTAAAATATTTCAAAATGTACACCAAAACACTTTAGAAGATAACAATTCAGCTTCTGGCATTATAAGAAGCATTGCTTACAATTTACAAAGAATTTCCAGCAAAAGCATATTCACATTTTCTACAAATAGTTACAATGTGCTCAGTAATGCTCATGTGAGTCCTAAAACTAATGCCCAGCATCGAATATTTGTGTAAATGTGGTAAATATTTTAAGTCTTTACTGTCTGACTTTAGTAATTCTTTCAATTAAGATATTTAGAATTTTAATGGTTTCGGATAAATGTTTTAAAATTGTTTCTGTTATAGGTTGCAGTTACAGTGGGTGGTAAGTATAATAAAGAGCAACTGGAAAAATGAGACTTTAAAGCTTAGTATACATGAAAAAATGAGCAATACATGGAAGTGCTTTACTTTTTGTAATTATTGTATTAAAAGTGTGCTACGTTGAACTGGAATTGTGTAATTTAGTGAACAGCTACTAATAATACAGTTTAATATGATTTCCTTTTTATTCAAAAGTGTATACATCTAAAATTGAAATGTTACCGTTGCTACAATACTGCAAATGTAAAATGGTTACAAATTTGTATTTTATATTTAGAATCCTGGTATTAATCAATTATCATGTTATCTTTACCTCCAGGATAAAGAATAAAATTTATGTACATTACTACTTAATAACTCATTATCCATCCATTTATTTTCCACTGCTTAACCTTGGTATGGGTTGCAGGGGCAGCAGCCTAAGCGAAGAGGTCCAGACATCCCTATCCCCATCTAACTCTTTTAAATCTTCAGGGGGGCTCAGAGGCAAGCAAGAGCTGGAGGTCATGGTCTGTTGAAGCCAACAGTACCATTTATTCATTCATTCATTCATTATCTTCCACTTTTATCCTCTATTAGGGTCGCAGTGGGGTTCCCCATGCCCATCCAGGGGAGAACGTCTCGGTCGCTGGGCAGATACACCCAGGACAGGGCGCCAATCTATCGCTGGGCACACATTCACTCACAAACACACTCTATATGTGGCAATTTTGGAGAACTCAATTGACTTGATCCATGTTTTTGGACTGTGGGAGGAAACCGGAGAACCCGGAGGAAACCCACGCAGACACGGGGAGAACATGGAAACTTCGAACCGGGAATCCCTAGTGTTGAGAGGCGAACGTGCTACCAACAGTACCACATCGTCTCCAAATATTAGAAAAAAGATCCCGACGTCGACAAACTGAAAGAACTGGCTGCGGCTAGAAATTTTGTTCATATACATTATGAACAGAAAATATGACAAAGGGCAGACCTGGCGGAGTTCTGTTTGAACAGGGACTGGATTGCTGGTAGCAATGAGCCCAGTACCCCATACTTCTGGAGCAACTTCACAAGACTCCGCGAGGAACATAGTTGAATGCCTTCTCCAGATCCACAAAGCACATGAAGACTGGATGGGCAAATTCCAATACATACTCTAGAATACATGAGAGGGTATAGAGATAGCCCAGTGTTCCACAAACAACTGAAACCCACCCACATTGTACAACAATTAGCTGGACTTTCTTCTCCAGTACCCCTGCATAGACCCTGCCAGGGAGGCTGAGGGGTGTAATCCTCCATTAGTTAGAACACAAAATTTTGACCACCACCCCTGTCTGCAAATCCAGAGGCACGGCTCCGAATGTTCACGCATTGTTGTACAGGCGTGTCAGCCAGGACAGCCCCACAAAATTCAGAGCTTAATGAAGCTCAGGAGCACTGCCGCTAGGATTTTTTGATAACACTAGCCACCTCGGCTTTAACGATGGACGAACCTCCACCGAGTCCACAAACTCTGTTTCCTCCATGAAAGGAGTTTTAGCCCTTGGTGCAAAGTTCTGTCAGACATGGGAGTTATATAAATATCTTTTGGACAGGTTCCTAACTCATAATATTATATTATATTTATGTATTTTGTTTAGGTTAGCAATGTTAGAAACAATATACAATGGTTTAATTTTTTGCCCAATTTTTTAAATATAATAAACACCCTATAAGTACAAGATGTAGACTGTAATACAACAGACTATATTGGAATTTATTATTATTAACAGTTATCCAGCACTATTAATATCATGCTCACTAGATGGCAGTGCAAGGCAAGAGGCGCAAGTCCATCAACCGATAAAAACAGCACTATTATTTCTTATTAATAATTTTCTATGCTGCTTATCCTGATCACGTTTACAGTAGTGCTGTAGCCTATCCCATCAAAATGCAGAGAAACATCCAGGAAATCCCAACAGTCCAACACAGTGCACATACACATACAATGTAAAAGACAACAGCCCTCCCCCACACACAATTACTACATCCATCCATTATCTTCCACTTTATCCTATATTAGGGTCGCAGTGGGGTTCCCCATGCCCATCCAGGGGAGAACGTTTCGGGCGCTGGGCAGATACACCCAGGACAGGGAGCCAATCCATCGCTGGGCACCCATTCACTCACACATACACACTCTATATGGGGCAATTTGGAGAACTCAATTGACTTGATCCATGTTTTTGGACTGTGGGAGGAAACCGAAGAACCCGGAAGAAACCCACACGGACACGGGGAGAACATGGAAACTCCACCCAGATGGGGATTCGAACCGGGAATCCCTAGCGCTGAGAGGCGAACGTGCTAACGACTAAGCCACCGTGCCGCCCCAATTACTGTATACGTCACATAAAATTATTATATTGTGAACAATATATAGTTATTGTGTACTTTGTATTATAATGGAACAGTAAACTGTTATTAAATTAATCACTAATTCATTAAAAATAAATAATGTAATAAAAATGACAATTATCAATGATTTTGCTTCAAACTATTTATGGATCACCAGCCAGTATATCATAGGTCATGCATGCATATCGGCATGTTTTTGGACTGTGGGTGGAAATCAGGAACTGTGGGGAATTGACCCTAGGATGCTCTTTTTGTGAGGCAAGCACCACTGTGCCATCCTAGTCATAATCACCCATCTTCTAAAACTAATCACCCATCTTCTAAGGCCTATGGACAACACTGTGTGCGTACTGGAGATTCACTCTGTACAATTCACCTATTACATTAAAACATCCATACATTGAGGGAGACTGAAACAGAAAGGAAGACCTAGACAAACCCTTGCAGACACAGAGGACATGTACAAAACTCCACATAGACAAAGACCATGGTTGAAAATCTGCAGGAACAGTGCTACTGTGTCATCACAATGCTTTTTTAATACTATCACTACAACTAATAATGATAATAATCATAAAACAGCTAATTGGGTATCAAGTTAGTTCCAGTATTGAAATAAAATTTGGAAAAATCACAGTTTCCCGAATCATTCATTCATTCATTTAGAAATTACTGGCAAGTAATGCAAATACTTAAAATACTTCTTTTCTGACATAAATGGCCCAAAAAAATACCAAGTTGCTTTTGGCCTCAGAAAGAGGTCCTGTACATGTATTGGCTTTATATTTGGTTTGTTCTTTTGTCTTACAGTAATGAATGTCACAAGTCAACAACTCAAACCTGCAACTGAGGCATACAGAAAGGGACATAACTGATCAAACCACAATGCTACAACTTCTCATGGTCAGTCTGATGATAAGTTTGTGCGTTAGTGGCCCCACGTTTTTTGTGTTTTACAGAGAGAATCAGATTCTTACTCTCAGAGCTCTCCATCCTCATCACCCATATCCTGTTGGGTGAAGAGAAATGCTTCTTTTTCAAAGGACATTGCATCTCCACTGTGAGCACAAGAAGGTTTACACACATCAGGTTCTTCATCTTGACAAGACTGACCTTGAGCTCCTTCTGAGCTGTGCCATATTCCATAGGAAAAATAGATAACAAATCCTAAGAGAAAGTAACCAAAGAATGTCAATGATGTCATAAAAAATACATATAATTATACATAATCATAAATGATCTCAGACTAAATAAAACTTTATAATTAAATTAATAACAACAAATTCAATTAACTAATATGTAAATAAAAATAATATAATAAATATTACAGAATCAATAATTTATGTTTTACGGTTTAAGGCTGTTAATTACTGACACCAGCCAGTATCATAGTCAAAACATACCGATGGACATCCACATAGCGAAGCGTATCCAGGTTCCTTTGTCCAGCTGCATCATCAGATAAACATTAACAAACATACTAAACACAGGCAGAAAGGGTAACAGAGGTACCTGCAGGTGAAACCAAAGATGTCACTTAAGAGGCCCATATTTCAATAAAAAGCTAATAAATCAAAAGTAAAAATAAGATATATTTAATTTGGAACATTAAAAAGTGAAAATTACCTGCAATTTAAAATTAGTGCATGCAAGACAGGGCAAAAAGCAGCATGTTGTATAATTCTACATGTTTTAATGTTTTATATGTCATATATTAAATCTATTCTCACAGTCATGTTTTAATATACACCAAAGTATTGAGACAGAAATGAAATATTGAATGCAAGTGTTTTACATAGTCAAATGTAAAAAAGGGGTGAATATATATATATATATATATATATATATATATATATATATATATATATATATATATATATATATATATATATATATATATATATACACACACACACATATATACATACATACATACATCAAATTAGTGATATACAGAATGAACAATGTTACCAACCTTAAATGACAGTTTACATTTACTTTCTGGTTGTCTCCAAATAATGAGGATAAGAATCAGGCAGATCAGTACAATGATACTGAGGACTGCTGCACTCCATATTGCAATGCCAACTTGGACAGCCACAATGCAAAAAGACAGGATCAGGACACCTGCAACCCACACGTCACATTCAGAAATATGTTCTAATGGATTACAAGGCATTGTGTACATTGTGTTGAAGAACTGTTGAAACACATCAACATTAGCTAGAAGAAATAGGTCTTTGCCTGGAACAAATCCGATGTACATAAAGGTCTGCTGTAAATACACATAAGACAAAAATAGAAACAAATGGTGACTATGTCCTACCAAGCATGCTAGAGCAGAAATTCACAACAGAGCCAGAGAGGCCAGAAGGCTCTGTGCTGTTTGGATAGAACAATGTTTTAAAACTGAAGCGATCCTCCACACCAGGCAGGATGCTTATACTCGCGGCACTGAAGGATTCTCTCATCTCTAACTCCTCATTAGTGTTTGCCATTTGGTAGCCTTGGGTAGGATGATCTGGCTGATATCTGAACCAAAACACATAAATGCAAAAGGCGTGAGTGTTAACAGTTAAAAAATTATAGGCAAAGACACGGTTAAATTCAATATCCAAAATGTGGTTTTTGTAGTTAATGGTAGAGTTCGTGTACCTTACAAAATAAGTCCATAAGTGGTTAAAGAGTGACAGGAACAGGTGCTTAAGACTAATTTATGTTAAGGGGTGGGGAGCAAAAAGAGATCATCTGGAGCACAACTGCTAAAAACAGATTATGCTGTACATGATTGGTAAGTAGATATGATTGGTCTGATTGAACACATTTACATTGCGCATGGCTAGATATTATGCTGCAAAACCTTGGGCTTTGATAATTATAGATGTAACAGACACCACTGGCCAGAGCTACATTTTGTTTTTTGGAATGTTGTGTATATAAATGTTATGAGACATGACGTAATAAATTCCATCGGTACCTTTAAAAGGTCTGTGTTTACAATTTATACTGTAATCCAAATAATATTTACTACTACCTTAAAATATGACTCACCTTAACACTAACACACAGGCAGCTACCAGAGTGTAAGCCAGGAGTGTACCTATAGACATGAGATCAACCAGATCCTTCAGGTCAAACAAGAAAGCCATGATTGCTGTGGATGCAAACACAAACATGCAGGCACACCATTTTAATTACTCTAAATACGAAAAAAATAACAACAAAAATAAACAAAACTGCTTCTATTGAGAAACTTTTCTGAGTTTAGTTTATGTCAACAATGAAAAGCACATTAACCTTTGTAATATTGAAATTTAAATATATTCAGAAGAATTTACTTGGAAACTGCTTCATCTACAACATATCGATTTGATCGGATGTAGCCAATATGCCCACATGTTTAAAATAGTGAAAAGTCTTTTGATACAGGTATGCTATAAAAAAATTACTGCCACATGTTCCCTATAAATCAGTATTTTGTTATACTAGTCAGCACAATTACATAATTTTCTTTATAAAATTAAAAACTCAGATCTATAACTTTTTATTAGCATATATATTTTAATAGATTGTTACTAGAATTTCCTTTATATTGAATTGAAAGCAAACATCTAAATTGTATTATAATAATTTGACCAGACCAGATACTAATCATCATACAGGTAGCCTCTTCAAGGCTGGATGTCGAATATTTGTAGATTAGGATCCTATAATTAACAATGATGACATTGCACAAATTAATAAAAAAAATTCCAGAAATACCAGAAAAATCTTCATTGCTAAAAGAAAAAGGCATTTGCAAAAGCTTTTAAATTATTTATAGACTGTAATGTGACTGTATATGTTGGAAAAACAAAAATCTAATTTGTGGCAACAGTAACACAAGTTAAAAGTAAAATGGCTCAGAATATCACCATGAAAATAATACGGCTAATGTGATCAATAGAAACAATAAAAGTGTTCAACAGTTTTTAAGTTATTTTTCTTTATTGCAAATATTACAATGATTAAGTTAAGACGTGCATTTGCCTAAAATATTTCATGAATTACACAGTGTTCTTAGATAATGTGATAATAAAAGCCTTTATAGTCAGTCCTGTGTCCTGTGTAAAGTCTGAGCTTGTAAAAGTACCACAGTACAGTCTCCTGACTTTTTATCTTGGTTCTTACCAGACATGAGTCCTGCAGCCATCGTGGAAATGATCGGTGTCTTTCTCTTGCTTATATTTCCCAGAAACGAGAAAAGCAGACCATCTCGAGCCATGGCATAGATAATTCGAGGGAGTGGGAACATGGAACCCAGTAAACTATGTTTGGAAAAGTTGACACAAGAAGTGGGGAACATAAATGTTTTATAAGAATCCAATTTCAGACACCCAACACCAACATGTGGCCCAATACTGAATGCACAGTGATAGCTGAATCTCAAGACCGACACAACGTTAATAGTATTAAGAGCCTATCTCACCTGCAAACAGGCCTGAGTTGCAGGTAAGAGGGTTTTGTTTTGAGGTTTTTTTCAGTTGTGTTTTGAAGAACAGCCCATCCTTTGCCATCGATCACAAGGCATGTGGCATTGAGGACCAAAGTAGTATTAGAAACGGAGCAAGGTCAGCCATGCAATGCATCTAAAAGTGTTACAAGCCACATTCACCTTCTATTTGCAAAGTGCATTTACAGTCAGTGATGAAACCCTAACAGCACACTGTGGTTTCATCAGAAAAAAAAATGCCACAATATACCAGACTGTTCTGTATTTCAGTTAACCAGGAGATAACATAAGTGCTGCAAGGACAGCACTATATGACCAAAGGTATGTGGACACCATATCCTTAGTTCTTTATATTCTATTTAATAACCCCAAAATCATGTTTAAATTCAGTTATTTTTCCACTATTGATTCACAGAGCATTTGTAAAATGTAAACAGAGTTAAAATATGTAATTGCCTGAAAATTAATTGTTTGCAAACAATATTATTTGAGGGACAGAATGAGAAAACATAGAGAAGGTCCACATACTTTATGCCCATATAATGTGTATTCACCAATAACCAAGTACAATAATCTAGTTACAATTTCATGTTATTATATACATCATAAATAAACATATGGACATACGGACAGACAGACAGATAGAGAGAATCCACTCCAAAAGTATTGGAACATTAAGACCGACTCGTTAGTTTTTGAAGAAGTTGAGTGTAGAATTAAATGATTAATCAAATAATTAATTATACACAACACAGCACATGTTGCATTAAGATTAACCAATTTATAGGCAAGCCAAAATAACTGAATGGACACCAGATGTGTCCTGTTGGATTAAGTACTTAACAATTAATAGCTCTAAATATTTACACATTTAGTTTTAGCATTAGATTTTACAATGTGGAGTAGGCATTTTTGTTAAAAGAGATAAGCCAACATTCCCATTTGAAAAATGTTAGTAGGAGAAAAAGCAAGACACATGTTTTCAAGAAATGGTAGGCAATTATCAGCACAATGCAATGATACTAACTTAGTGGTGGTGTGTTAGTGTGTGTTGCATTGGTATAATGTAAACCGATACAGCAGATGTGAAGCAATTTCTGAACAATGTGCACTTAAGCACACCCACCTTATTGTTTGTGGATGTAAAATAAGAGACAGTAGTTCATTTGTTGAACAGTTTGTGTTTGCCATCTTCTGATCAGTTATCATTGGTAACAGGATGCTATTTACAGGATGCTGATGGCTAAAGAGTTTTTGGTCGATTGATTTTTCTCAGTACAGCAGTATAACAAAAATCAGTGCAAAACACCCTACAACACCACCAAGCCAGTTTCACTATACTGCTAAAAGTCTATATCATATGTCATACTGTAAGTGCTATCCAAGTAATTTTTGTTATGTATCAGAGTGAAGGGGCGCGACACATTGAAACAGAAACTGCAGTCTGTAATTGTAAAACAAAAAAATGCATGTATAGGGTGGAACTAAAAATTGACAATAAATATATGGTGTATCCAAGTAAATGTTTTTACTACATTACTACAAAAATTATTGAAACTTAATATGTACTAATTAAACATTTATAATGTCCACATTAATAGACTGTTAAATATGTATAATATTTTGTAATGAAGTTTTACCAAATTCCTCATTTTTCATGATTTATTAATCGGTAATTCACATTTCATTTTCACCGGCCTTCTTATGTTAGACACTCACACAAACAGAAACATTGCCTGACTGTTTATCCATTATTTGTAGTTGCACTGCATTGCATTTTGGAATTCAATCACTTGTTGTAATAATGAATTTTTTATTATAATACATTTTTCAGTCATTATATTAAGCATATGTATATATGTTAAAACACTATAATGTATTGAGTGCAGAAAACACTAAACTATATGTTAAATATGTTAAAACACTTTCTGCTCAGATGCTGTGTATGAAATATTTAACAATAATTATGGCATTTTGTAAGTTAAAAGCTGTGTTGTTCGGATTTTTTCCTGTATTTTGGTTTTTAAATATCGTGACATAGGTTGCTACTTAAAATAAACTCAACGCCTTTTCCTAAGTTCATGCCAAGTTCAGTGTATATGTTTAGAAAGAGGCTCAAATGTGCAACATCAGACATACAACAGCATTCATGCAATAACATGCATACAGGGTTCACTCTTAGTTCACCATCTTCCATATTCAGCTATTAAAACAAAAGATGTTTAATATGTAATTTCCAATATTTAAACATTGTCTTCAGAATTTAGACAAATAACTAAAAGTGAGAAGAAATGGTGCTAAAATGAACCCTGCTTTCCTTCTAAATCCAGTTTCAAATGTATATTGTACGCTTTGTCCACTTACCTTGTGGAGAGTGCACACAGTGAGCCTACAGCCACCGCATAGGTGGCTCCATCCCAGCCTACATACTTAAAAGCCACAGGAATTGGACTTTTCTTGTCCAGCATGTAATATGGCATCATTAGGGTCAGGGCAGCTGACACTCCAAAATATGCAACAAAGCAGATAAGGAGAGAAGAAACAATGCCAATAGGGATGGCCCTCTGTGGGTTTTTCACCTCCTCACCTAGGAGATAAACAAGTAACCCATTTGCAAAATCTACATTGTCCTTAATTTTAATATATGATGTAGAAAAGCAAAGCAAGTATACACACAAACATTTGTTTCAATGCATTGTGGTATCTTGACATGAACATCCAATTTTTTTGCTTACCCAAACCTTAACCATAAATACTACTACTCTTACATTAACCATAAACTTAGCACAACCATAAACTAACCATGCCCTCCACAACTTGATCTTACTTTAAAGCTAAATGTTTTAATTTGTGTGGACCAGCTTGTGTTTACATTTACAATTATATGACACCCCTACATTTGAGTGTGTTTTGGTCCCCACAATGTAAACAATATACATATGCATGTGTGTACACAAAAAAACACTGGCAATCTGGCAACAGATCACATGTACTTAAAACATAAAATAACAACAAAAAAAAAAACACGGCAGGACATATCTATATGTATACATATCCTAAAAGACAGGATATATATATATATATATATATATATATATATATATATATATATATATATATATATATATATATATATATATATTACAATCTGAGTTCATTGGTGAAAGCAGAAAGTGTTTTAAAGGTATATTTTAGTTTTTTTGCAAGTACAGCATTTTCATTGTCAAGTAATAAAAAAACTTTATTTTGTGAAATTGTTTCAAAATTGCTTTTAGTTTGACCTTGCCAAAAAAAGTGAACAGCCAATCACGTTTTGAGGTGGGGTGAAATACAATAATGGCAATGTGTTCTTGGTAGTAAGACAAGCCCAGACAGACCTGAATCTATTTCAACCAATCAGAAGTTAGGAAATAGAGGGGTGTGAAATTAACAGGATAAGAAATAAAGGGCTGGGGGGGGGGGGGTTATAAGGCTATAACGGTTACACATTTAAACAGCAAGGGAACACATATTGGGTAACATAATATGTCCCTGTCTCTCTAAGCCTAAACATTGCTGTTATTTGTTGCATAAACACAGAGGTCTTTTCATAGAAGGGGGATCTATAATGAGATCTTGCTGACATGCCTGTTCAACGTTTACTCACCAGTAGTAGCGATGCAATCAAATCCCACAAAAGCATAAAAACAAGTGGCAGCTCCAGAGAGAACTCCAGCAAGACCAAACGGCATAAATCCACCAATGCCCAAGCTCTCTGGTGATATTATAGATTCTGATTTACTTTTCAGGTAGGAGAAGAAACAATCAGGAAAACAGAATTTAAAAACTATAACAAATCAAATATTTAAAGCATTAAATATTAAAACATTATTTTTACATATACTGATATACACTCATTGGGCGATTGGGCATCATGCAAACTTGTGCAATCATGAATCTGCCGATTATGTGGCAATAGTTCAATGCATGAATGCAAATGAAGACAATGTTAACAACTGGTTTAAGGGTTTCTATAACTACGGACCTCCTGGAAATTTATGCACAACAAGCTTTAAGGTTTCCTAAGAATTGTGCAGGGTATTATAGAACAAACATCTACAAAGAGGAGACCAAAGGGAGACCTTTCTGTGCCATTATAGTGTCCCTAACAAAGTGCTCAGGAAGAATATGATATACTATGCAATATGTTATAATTAATGCGATAAAATAAATTTAAAGTATAATTACTCCAATAAAGAATCCTATAACTTTTTTATTTTTATTTCTAATATTTAGCATAAAAAACATTAGAGATGATAAACCTGCTGTACTGGGAAGCACAACAGAAAGTTGCTTCTGCATGCTGCTCACTTGAGGCCAGTAGAGTTAAGGACATTTAGGACATCATCAGGATTTATTTTCCAGTTCATGAGCGTCCCTTTGACCAGACCTGAAATCACCATAAACAGCAGCACCAAAACATTGATGCATGTGAAGATCTTATTGACCATGGCAGACTCCTTTACCCCAAATGCCAGCAAACCTGTATAAAAAAAACAAAAAGAACAACCTTTATTATCACAGTCTTTTATTTAATATTTTTGATTAAATGAGAGAATTAGGTAGACACTAAAATGGTTGTAATATAATTTTATAATCTGATTCATTTAAGCAAATAAAAGTCTATTCAAAATGCTGTACCTGTGAGACATAGGATAATGGCCACTGCAAACATGTCTGGATACTCAGCCAACACACCCGGAACATTCATACTCATGTATTGACGACAGAATTGTTCGATTTGCTTCCCAATCAGTTCATCAAAGGTGGCACTCCAGGCTCTGGCCACACTGGCTGTGCCTTTTCAATTATTGAGAAAAAAAAAGATAAATTATAAAATAACATATGAACACATTTTTTACGCATTATTAGGGTGGTGGATGATGGTATTTGTGGATCAGACATATGTATATTTTGATTGGTGTACTGTTGTCTACTGATTCACTCATACCAACACCATGTCAGTGTCACTGCAGTACTGGGAATCATTCACCACCTCCCTAATACCTTCTTTGTGGAGGAAAACATACTAAAGCGGACTAACATGGTATGTAGAGAAACTAATTGTAGAAAATCCACTATATATATATATATATATATATATATATATATATATATATATATATATATTTACACACACACACGTATTATGTTGTATATATTACACACACATATATGTTTGCGGTGCCCTACCAATGATATAGGAAAGGATCAGATTCCAGCCGGTGATAAAGGCCCAGAGCTCTCCCACTGTCACATAGCTATAGAGGTATGCTGAGCCTGTCTTTGGAACACGTGCACCAAACTCAGCATAACATAGGCCAGCCAGCACTGATGCCATGGCTGCGATGAGAAAGGACAGCACAATGGCGGGTCCTGCATTTTCCCGTGCTACGGCACCAGCAAGCACATATACACCGGCACCTAGGGTACTACCCACTCCAAGTGCCACTAGGTCAAATGTGTTGAGACATCGTGAGAGATGCGAGTCCTCCGAGTTGCAATCTATTGCTTTCACTCGCAGCAACTGCCTACCAAAACCCAACAACTTCTGCAAAGCCATGGCCTCCTATTTACTGGTTCAGTTTAAACTCTTAACACACAGAATGTCTGCAAAAGAGAAAATGAACAAGAACATGAACACGATTGTTTATATTTAATTAGTAAATAGTAAAAAAATTACTATAAAAATAACAAAACTGTATTTTCCACATAATATAACATTACTTAATATGTTACAAAATGCACTCACTTGAATCATTTATAGTGCCAGTGCAGCATTGATACAGTAAAATTTCACAAAACAAGTAAATTACATGTAGATATACATAAACAAAACCTTGAGCATTTTGGGATTTCAGCACTATATGACTACCTGTGCAGCTGTGTTTTGATTTATAGAAGAAACACTTAGTTTCTGAGAAGAAATGTTCACTTTTATCAGATTGCAGTTGAAAGCACACACCCCAAAACAAGCTCCTACAGGTCATGCTCCTAGTTTCATGAACAGAAGTACATGTTTGTATGATCTAAAATCAAATCTAAGTTCACAGATGTAAAAAATGTGTACATGAAGGTATAGACACACTTTCAGTCTGCATGCAACCATAAAAAATGCGTTAAATGTTAAACTGAAGGCATCGAAAAAATCCCTGGCTTATAAAATACCTGGTCAAATTTTAGTCAAGTGCTATAGATACTATGCATTAAAACAAGGTCAATAGTTTCAAGAGGCCATGTTTGGGGCCTCTGACCCTATAAGTACTACCATTTGTTTTATTTAGATTAACTTACAGTGGGGATGGTATTGTCAAAAAACAGTCCAAATTCAATGTTGTGAAATATCTGTGTGTAATACTAGTAGGATACATGTTTAATAGGATGTGGCTGTCACAGCAGTTTCAACAAAAAACACAAATGACTGATAAACAAAAATTTAACATGTAACAGCATTTTTGCCAAATCTGGACATGTTTAGAATGTACATGTAATGGAAAGTCATGTAACAACTGCAGAGGATATAAAGGAAAGACCACAAAAAATAAGATGAAGTTCTAAAAATGCACTTTGAAAAAAAAAAATTATTTGGATAAAAAAAAAATATTCATAAATAAAAGACTTCATTTATTTATAATTGACTTTTATTTATAAATAAAAGACCACATTGATAAGAATGTAAAGTGGTCAGAGGTTTGCATTATTGGCAATAATGTCATGACGACAAACAAAGGGATTACTGGGATTATCCGTTTTATGAAGAGCATTTAAGGACAGTGGCATAATTATATAATGCTGCTAATCATAAATCATAAGCTAAAACAAAGATGATAATGCCAAATAACAAACAATTATCAATCAAAACTATCTTTATAGAATGCAGATGTAATTAATTATCAAGTTAAAATATTAAATTATTACATTTGAAGTGAAAATGTGCTCTGAACTTTCAGTTCATGAGCTTCTAGAAAAAATTCTTCAACAAATTTGATTTTATTGATTATTGAAAATTGATTTTATTAATTCTATGGTCGAAAAGACTGGCATCTGCTTTTTTCTTTATCGATTAAACTTGATTCAATTGATGTATAACAGCTTTCTCAAAGCTAGAGCTGATTTATGGGTTTGGGGTATAGTAAAGGTCAGGGTTAGGTTAATTCAAGGGTTTTTTTTAATTCTGTAATAATCATTTAGAATTATAATTACATATTTTGCAAACCAGAGTGATCACAATTACACTCGATCTACAAAACAGTTTTATCAAAATTAAACATTGTTACTGAATTATTTTTTAAATACTTTTTCGTGCATTATGGTCAGGTTATATTCATATTTTTATAATTAACTGCATTTAAACATGAAATAGTTTTTAGTCACAGAGAAAAATCATTAGTTCAAACCAGATGATTGGAAACTAGGGGGTTTTGGCAGTCTGTTGACACAAGACACAATACCAGAAACAGGGTAGATGCATGCAATGAAAATTTTGACATTCCATAGCAAGCATTAAACAGTAAAGTACGAAACAATGAGCTTAAGGCAACATGAGTATTACCTGCCGTGAGTCAGTGAGCTCTATAAACTCCAGGCTACTGTAGAACCTCTATCTTCTCTCACACTGCTGTCCTACAAATAGAACATTGACACATCACATGGCTGAGATATTCCAGGCAGACTGTGTGTGCATGCAAGTTTAGAGAGGCACATGAAAGTGGTCTGTCAACTTCTGTTCCAGGAAACACACAGTCACAGAAGTCACTGCAGCCATGTGCAAAATGGCAGCACATATAGACAAGTGGAAATATGAAATACATTTAAACCTGAATAAGTGGGAGCATACACATAAGCAGAATCAAATGCAATTTACATATTTTTGTACAAGTTAATCAATGTTATGATGAAGTCTCATGATTAATTCTCACTATTAAGGAAAGTTGGGACAACTTCAAGCATTGCCTCATTTAAGGGTATGGCAATGTCACAGATGACCTTTTTATGAGATGGATCATTAACACGCACGCTTTCTGGAGAACGAATCAGCAGGGCATGTCATAAAACTACAGGTATATGAGGGTATGTGCAGCATTTATTCTGAAAGAATCTGGAAAAAGGTGTGGAATATAAATCAACCAGGCCAGGTCAAGATGGCAAAAATTTTGCACATGCATTAAAGTTCTGCAATGCTTGTGTGACTGGAAAGGGAGATTACTCCACACACACACACACACACACACACACACACACACATGCACATTCATACATTAAGCAGATGGGCAGAGCAGGGGTGTGTTGTTCCATTGACCAATCACTGTGTAAGGATTTGTTATGGTGCATAATACACAAAACATGACAGCAAGGCCCGGCCTAGGTTAATTTTAAAAAGTCCAAACTCGTTTGGAACCCAGTGGTCCAAATAACCATCATATTTAAAGCTAGCATTACAAACACACACACACACACACACACACAATATATATATATATAATAATATTATATATATATAATATATAATATATATATATATATAACCTCTAAAACAGAATAAATATTATGTTTTCTTTATGGGAAGTTTACTTAAATTTTAGTAATATTTGGGCAATCTTGGCCCAATAACTTAAATAAGTTGATGTGACTTGTGCACATTGTTGAGTACAGTTACTAAATGTTTACACAATAATTTGACTGATCATATGCGAAGTAATACAAATGCAAATAAACACAAAACATGCTGAATACAAATGACTCAAATCACTTTCCAAAGAGGTCTGGGACACATTTGACCACATACATGGTATAAATAGTATTGGGACTTAAACTGCCACAGGTCACAGGTTCAATGCTCTTTATTCTAAAGAGCTTGCTAAAACGGACTGTGGTGCTGTGAAAAGATGCCACTTGGGAACAAAACAATTTGTACAATTAATTTTATTGTACATATGGTATGATCAACTGTGAGTGGTATTATATTAAAAAGAAGTGTTTGGAAGGCACATCAACCTACTACATAGCCTACTACACAACCTACTACAAATTTAGCATTCCAAACCTTGACACTGTTCATCAGTCATATGCCATGCATGCCTTTATTAAACATGATGCCAATTGTTGGATGCTATGGCATGAAGCACTGCCTTTACTGCAGTGAAAACACGTTCTGTGGAGTAACATGCTTTTCTATTAGGCAGCCTAATAGCTGCATCTGGTTTTGGCAAATGCAGGAAAATCTTTGACCTTATCAGTAAAGACATTTGGAGGAGGGACAATATGAGGTGGTTGTTTTTTCAGGTATTACATCCCGGTGAAAAAAAATGCATAGCAAGACTTTTTGGACAGAGCTTTGACCTCAACCTCTAAAACCTTTGTGATAAACTAATATATGGATTGTCTTTTATTATGAGTTTACTTCAGAAATGCTACTATAAATTAACTGGTAAATGAAGTGTGGCAGTTGTTATGATGGTTATGAAGAAGATGATGATGATGTTAACACTGATGTTAATCATGCAATGGAAAGAAAATGGTAACAAAGAAGAGACGAACTTTACACTAATGCCTATAGATTTAAAATGGTGATAATGTTAATACTAGATGTAAATTATGCCATAAAAGTTCCTACCGGTGTAGTGTGTGGTTGCTCTTGTTCTTTTTTCCAAATAGTAAATCTATGAATGGTAATGTCTTCTAAAGCATTCCCGAATACGTTTTAAAAACGTGTAAACTGAGCCATACAGATTGTGAGAAACTGAATTGTGAGAAATCTTGTGAAGATTTGAAATATACATCAACAATACAGATTAAAGCAAGAGTGTCCCAACTTTATATAAAATAATTATTAAAATTATGTATTACAGAAATTGAAAATGCCATGGTCATTGTCCCATACTTAAAGAAATGTACGCTTAGGTTTCTACCTTTTTATCCTTGGAAAGTCTATAATAAATCAGGTCTACATTACACTAAATATTTTTCTGGTTCATTTAGTCTTGTGACCTGAACAGCTTCACATCTTTGAAAGGTCAAAGATTTCAACAGTCCCGAAGCTTGATATACAACCCACAGATTTTGGCCAGAAGTCAAACAGCCTCATCCAAATTTGCCTTCAGCCCTTAGATCACAGTGAATTAATATAATATTAAATGATTGGGTAAACTACAAATGGAAATCAGAATGCTGAAAATAAAAATTATTAATTAACTGCATCTGCATTAACTGCTTTTGTGTCACTGACATTAAACTCTTATCATTTTGACCTAGAACCTAAATGTTTTTAATGTACAGCATAAACAGAAACTTTTTTTTTGTTCGTTTGCCACTTTCAATTAAATGTTTATGAAAGGTGGAAGGAATACCAGTGTACTCAATATAAAAGCACATGTAAAACTAATTTTTACCATGCTTATACACCAGAGAAAGAAAAAAAACAATAATATTCACAATTAAAAATACATGTTTAAAGTCCCAGAGCTCTTTCAAAATACTCCAATAGCATTGTGAAATACCAGACATACCACATCATTAAATGATGCTACTTGGTAAAATAAAATGCAATGAAAAATATACTATATAATTAGGGAAGAATTTGTGATTTAATAAAGAAAAACTTTTTAACTTATATTATTTTAAAAGGTAACATTTGGAAATGTTAATGGAATTAATGGAAAACATTTTATAATTGTAGTTCCACATTTCTTTTTTTTTTAACCAATTGTATTTTATTTTACCAAAATCGTGTTGGCTGGAAACCTGTCGTTTCAACAGGTTCTATGGTAGATCAGTGTTTAGGAGATGGTGTTATCCATCTGAGTCCACTGAAGTTACCAGTTTGGGCTCTTGAGCAAGTCTTCTAACCCTCATTTTTTCAGGGGTGTTGTATCATGGTTGACCATTTATTCTAGCCCTAACTTTATATAAAAGCGTTCATCAATGTCACCTCATGCAATGTAATGTTATAATATAAAAGGAGACTGTAACTGTTTAATGATTTTTAAAACAATATGGGATTTTCTGAGTGTGGTTGCTCAGTGGTTATGGTTTTGACTGATCAGTCTGACGGCTGTGGGTCTAAATTCCACGACCACCAAAAGTATTATTGGAGATCATTGAGCAAGGCTCTAAAGTGTCTGCTAAATTACTTAATATAATGTATTCATTCATTCATTCATTCATTCATTATCTCCCGCTTTATCCTCTATTAGGGTCGTGGTGGGGTTCCGCATGCCCATCCAGGGGAGAACGTCTCGGGCGCTGGGCAGATAGACCCAGGGCAGGGCGCCAATCCACCGCTGGGCACCCACTCACTCACACAGACACACTCTATATGGGGCAATTTTTGAGAATCCATTAGACTTGATCCATGTTTTTGGACTGTGGGAAAAAAACCGGAGAACCCGGAGGAAACCCACGCAGACACGGGGAGAACATGGAAACTCCACCCAGATGGGGATTCGAACCGGGAATCCCTAGCGCTGAGAAGCGAACGTGCTAAACACTAAGCCACCATGCCGCCCTTAATGTAATTTATGGTAAATATATTTTTTGCACCTCTACACTCTGAAGATACTATCAAGTAATGTATGCCATGCTACAATATAGAATTTGCTTGTTGTCAGTGAAACCATGAAGAGCAAAGTTTACCTTAAATTCAGAAACACAGTTAATCATTCAGCAATTTAGGCACCAAATTCAAAAAGCCACTGCCACTGTGAAGACAAGAGCTGCATATGAAATGTTATACTTATCCATGACGTAGGTTTGAAGCAACTAAAAAAACGAAAGCTCTTCTTTTCTCATTTTTTTTTTTTAGGTTTTCAATTAAATCCTTTTTGGAAATGATGGTCACGTCACTGATGTGTACATTTTATGACAATATTTACACAGAAAACAGAAAAACAAAAACAAACATTGACTGGCATGTCCTCTGACAACAGATGATTTCCATGAATGAAGTAGTAAGGCGACATATCCTAAAACAAAATATGGGCGTGCAGGATATCTACATACACACATCAAACATCAAAATATAAAATTAAATTCAGGGAGCAAATAAAAAAAAATATGCATGAATGAAATATTTTGCAAATAAGTTTAAAATAACCCTATTAAGTGCATTTAAGTTATTTAATAAACTTATGGTTGTCAAGGGGGCGGCGCAGTGGCTTAGTGGTTAGCACGTTCGCCTCTCAGCACTAGGGATACCCGGTTCAAATCCCCATCTGGGTGGAGTTTCCATGTTCTCCCCGTGTCCGCGTGGGTTTCCTCCCACAGTCCAAAAACATGGATCAAGTCAATTGATTTCTCCAAATTGCCCCATATAGAGTGTGAATGTGTGTGTGTCTGTGTGAATGAGTGTGTGCCCAGCGATAGATTGGCGTCCTGTCCTGGGTGTATCTGCCCAGCGCCCGAAATTTTCTCCTCTGGATGGGCATGGGGAACCCTCCCGCGACGCTAATATAGGATAAAGCAGAAGATAATGGATGGATGGATGGTTTTCAGGGCACTAAATAAGGCTTATAAAATGGACTTATAGAATGGGGGTGACCTGGTGGCGTAGAGATGAGCACATTTGCCTCTTAGCTCTGGGGAACCAGGTTCGAATCCCAGTCTGGTTGGATATTCCATGTTCTTTTTTGTGTCCATATAGGTTTTCTCTGGGTTCTCCAGTTTCCTCCCACAATCCAAAAACATGAATTCAAGATGAATTGACTGCTCTTAATTGCCCATATATATAGTATGTGCGCCCAGTGATGGATTGGCCCCCACTCTTGGGAGTATCTGCCCAGCATTTTAAATGTTCTCCCCTGGATGGGATTGATTCCAATTAAGTGGAAGATAATGAAATGAGATGAGATTTACAAACAAGCGAACACAAGTCAGTAGTTAAAGAAAAACCATACACTGTAGTATAATTAAATTATTTTCAATCTGGCTTTAAATCCTAGATTTACCCTACCATGTATTTTTTTTCGTGTTGATGGGAACATTATTTTAAAACAATAACTAGTAACTTCAAAAAGTTCACACTCGAGTCCCAATAATTGTTGATGCAAATCAGAAACGCAATAAAGATATGATGCTGTGCTCACAAACCGAATCCACAACTTAAAGCAAAACATTGTTTTATATTAAACTGCTAAGCAAATATGGATAGAAAAAAAAGATAAATCCAGCAGTATCACTAAAAATATTTATGACAAGTTTTACCTACCTTGATTCGTCGTATTAGCGAAGTAACTCGGGAGTGTATCGTTCCCCCAAATCTCACAGATACTAATATGCTAATAACCCCAACAGCTGCTTCTTCCTGTGCGAGCTGTTCGTTTTCTGTAAATGTTTTCTGGAGAAGGAAGGTCAGGTTTCAACACTCCGTTTCAAAACTCAATGTTCGAAAGCCAGTGAAACCCTCATTTTAAACTGAAGAGGCAATTTGCACATTCTAATTTATCAGACCACGCTGTCCAAACAGCGCATCCCAACGTGGGAGCGTTAGGTCCCAGGTCTGAACGTTACACCACATGTCCGCTGTGTGTACATTTCAAAATGTTCTCAAGCAGCGACATTACCAAGAACAGAAGTATCCCAAATGTAGGGCGCGCCCTCCCTAAGGGGTGGAAGGGAATTGCATGGGTGTCATGTAAATACAGGGTATTAGTGCAGTGCTTCTCAAATAGGGGGGCGCAGCTTCTCAAATAGGGGGACTGCCAGGTTCGCAAACTCCTTAAAAAGGTGTGCTTATACCAACATACAAACACTTTAATTACCCAAAACTGACCTACTTAATTCATTATGCCATTTTAAAGTCTATTGTTTGCAAGAACCCTTTGAGGTTTTAACAACATAAGGAATTAGAATGTAAATATGACAGATCTCCACTGAAACTGCCTTTTATTTAGATCATTAAAACTCTGATCGAAAGCATTATTAAAAAAAAAAAATGCATAAAACAATTCACCAAATTAGGTGAGGAGCTCCGTGAGACATAAGCATGACACAGAAACAATAACCGCAGTTCATTTCTACAATTAGACAGGGATCAATCAAAGTAAAACAGATGGGAAAACAATATTTATAAAAGCTTAAAGTCATAAGTCACACCATGAACAATTATGTTCAACGTCTTTGAAATGAAAAAAAAAAAAAAAGAAAAGAAATGTCTTATGCGAGATTGCTGTAAACTTGCAACCAATAAAAAAGTAATAATTTATTGACTCCACTGAAATTCCTTCTAAAACCAGCTGGTTGCATTTCTTTAAATGCTTACATACACACTCTCTCAAGACACAGTCTACTGCTCTATGCATGTATGCACATTTACTTTTCCCCTATCTTAAGCACAGAGCACTACAACATACAGCAGAAACTCTTAGTCCAAAACATTTACAGTATTCACAATATATACACTGTGCACCCAAGAGATAGTAAGAGTACTCCTGATTCATAATCTCTCAGTTATGTTCACTTTCATTTACTTTCCAGCAGGGTCTTAATGTCTCTGATGCCATGCTCTGCTGCCACGGCAATAACATGATCAAGGGCATTTAGTCGACCCAAAATCTTCACGATCTCCTTGATGTGCTCCCTGAAATCAACACATAACAAAATGTAATTAAAGTTTTTTTAATTTAAGTTAATAATTGAAGTAAAAACAAATTGTGTCCAAACTTTGACTGGTCCTTTATCATTATTCTTTATTATAGATGTATTATTTTTATAAATAACCTGAGATTAGACTTAATTGTGATTAAAAATCTAAATTTATTAACCATTTATTTTTTTATTATTTTTGGAAACAACACAATATGTACTAATGGTATACATTTTTCTTTTAAATGGACCCTTTTTTTGAAAAATGTCAATGAGTCGAATTACAAAAAAATTTTAGTTACAAAAAAAGTTACCTGGCATTCCTTTTGTCCACATCAGAGCCGGTTAGGCTGCTACGGTACAATGAACTGGCCAAATACTTCATAAACCGGCACAAGTTCTCAAGCTGCGGCAAAGTTTGCTGACCTTTAAGACGGCTAAACCACTGCACAGGGAAACAATCCACAACCTAAAAGCAGATGAAAGCCATGAATTACTCACTAGTGTATTCATTTCATGCAGCATTCATTTCATGTAGTATTTCATGCAATACTACACTACTTTTAGCCTTATTTTAGTTAAATTTAGTCTGTACGGGTTGGTCTTGAGTCTTGCAATGAAAGGGCGAGACAAAAACTCACAACTGATTGCTCAGTAGTAGGGATGAGACGATTAAGTTTATTTTTTGATAACATGCTGGTAAATGCTGAGCTTGCACTGGACCACAATTTGAACAGTTCCTTCCTACTGGATAACACTCAATGACCTCAATTCTGAATGCACAATTCACTTACCCGCCTGCATTTCTCTACACTGTCCTCCCCGACATCAGTAGTCTGCAGTGCTGAGAGAATGTAACGGTTTAGTGTGCTGTCTACCGCAAGCTCCTTCAGAGTATTTGAGAGAGAATGCCATCCCACTGCAGGATGTTCCCCAGCAGCTGCAGAACAAACAAGAAACATACATTTTTAATACAAAAGTAACAAGGGAAGAACTTTTAAAAAGATCTCTAATCGAAATAATCATAAAACTGTTTTAATTGTTGAAGTTTTAAAATTTTACTTCTAAAACAGCAAGAAACAGACGCAACACCAATTTTAAAACATTATTGCTAGTACGAATGTACTGAGACAATAGTATACATTCACAATACCTTAACGCATGACCAGAACTGCCTCTGGAAAAACAGGTAAGCGCTGGAGTTCTTGTTATCCATCACACTACACATTAAAAATAAAAGTAAACAATGTATAAAATCAGGACAATTAATACATGGGCTTTAAATGGGCTAGATCATTCATCTCAAGCATACTTTTTAGGAAAGAGGGGCATGAAGATGTCCTCATCTAGTGTTCGCTGTGTACGCATAACAATTGTCCTCAGAAGTTCCTGCAAATATATCAAAGCTCAGTCTACTGCTGTGTCATAGTACAGAAAATTCAACTTAGCAAAGTGCAATTGTGGACCTCTAAACTATAAAAATGATTCACTTTTGACATATTTCTCCTGATTGCATTTGAAAAACTAATGCCATTTTTTAAATAAAAATATCTTCAACATATCTAAGAGAAACAGTTGGTGCAGTCCTCTGACCTGTGTGTTGCGGCTCTCCCCATGCAGTACAGTAGGATAGCCATTTATTATGCGCTGCATGAAGGATACCAGTCTACAAGTCTCACTGTAGGATAGAGGGTCCCAAATCTGCTCCACCAACACTGAGTGCAGAAAGAATAAATATACATAAATGAACAATAGACAAGAGCACCAACTGCGGTGCCATCATAATTTCATCGTGAGAAAAAATAAATGACTAAATAATGCACTCATCTGAATGGGATTAAAACAAACCTGCAACTTTTGGAAGGATCACCCTCTCAACTATAGCAGGAAGCAGTCCAGTATCAATGTCCTCCTCATGCTCATTGTCTTTTTCCTCATAGCCATAGAACAGTAAAGTCTCGAACCATACCATGTTCTCAAAGTTTGGGCAGTTTATCTGAACACAACAAACACACAAACTATTGTTACCCATCATGCAACTGTTTGCCATTACACAACTTTTTATTAAATTAAAGTAATGCTGTTAATTGCAGTCTTAAAGTAAAACAAGTCTGAATCATACCTCTAGTGCAGACCATGGGATTAGCTGTAGTCGAATCAGGGGGTTGAAAAGTTTAGGGAGACAAAGGCCAATGTAAGCATCTCTGTAGCAAGTAAAGTAGAGCTTCTTCCACACCTCAAAACGGGATTTGATGCAGTTTAAAGAATGAAAATCTTCAAACACATCTTCAAAAACTTTCTTTGACTCCCTTAATATCCGATCTGATAGTCAAAATAAAACAAGGGGAAAAAAATAAAAGGAAGGAGGGTCAGACAAGTGTACGTTGTGTAGGTGTGTAATCTTTACATACTGATGACATAAGCAAATCCAGAGGAGAAAAATAAAATAATTTATAAAAAATTTTTAAAAAGTCATAAAACTATGTACATAGATTTGTTGAGAACATTGCACATTTCAATGTGAAACAGAAAAGCAACATCTGTACATATGTGTATGATGCCCCTTTTTTAATTGTTTAATTGTATAGACCAGGCTGATTTTAAGGGATTTTGCCAGAATTGCAAAATCAGAGCAAATTGTACAAGTGCTGAGGTACGAAAATGTCCTTACTACACATTACCTCGCTCTAGGTTGAAACTGGTAATATCAGTGGAGGTCTCTTCATCATCACTGGACATTCCATCCTTGTGTTCAGCTCTCTCCCCATTCTGTTCACGGGCCTGTCTGCGGCGTGCTCTGCCCGAACGCAACAAACATCCAAAATGGTTACAATCCAGCTGTATTCATTTAAAACGGAAGTGATTTGTGTAACGATGCACAAATACCTTCTGGCTCTCGCTCTGCAACTCTCATCTGCTTGCTAAGTTCCTGATAGGCTGCACGATCCCGACCAAATGGGTCCAAGTTCGGGGCCATAACTGCTTTACCTAGAATTGAAAAAAAAAAGCATGTTAGTCCAAAACAATCAATTTAACCCTACACATCCTTACTAATTCAGCAAATCAGCACCATTAGGTTATTGTCTTATGAGTGCATGCTGTTTGTGTTTAAAGATAAACCATTTTAAACATTACGCAATGACAACATTCGATGATAAACAAAAAGATTTTATAAGACTGACACATTTTACCAATTTTCTGTAATCTACATAACTAAAGAGCACTGATTGACTCATACTTACTGTTACAGCACTGGCATGATGTGACATCACACTACCTTAGTGAGATGCAAGAAAACTGAACACATTTGCACTTTGCACTGGTCAGTTTTTTTTTTTAGTTAGTTATTTGCTGCCTCTCAGTCATTCTTTCTCCTTCTCTCTCTCTCACTTTCTCCCCCACCCACACCCCAAAGCATTAAAACCTATAACTGAGTAAAGATGAGAAAAGCTGGCAAGCTGCTAAAGGATTTAAGATGTTGGCAGCAATGGCACAGAAAGCCCATACAAACATGGTGGGGACAAGTCTGGATACAACAGCACAAGAATTCATTTTAAAAAATGAGGTCATTCAATAAATAATAAAAACCTTCAAGATGGACTGACTTGAAAGGCTTGAAAACTCCGCAGATTCATCTTTAATATCATCCTGTCTTCTCTGGACCCGCCGCATCGACCGTTGCCTTAGCAATTGGTGCATTGCAGCCTCCAACTCCAGTACAGCAGGCACCTGAAAGATATGATGGGTTCTGTGATGAATGTCCCCAGTTTTCGGGATGAAGGAGAAAAGGAAGAAGGAGAATAAAATGGGAAGCTCTGTGGCTTTGTGCTTTCTGCTCAGCAAAGCAGTAAGCCTAGTCAATCTGGGTTTTTAAAGCTGGGAGGGAAAAAAAATTGCAAATACTAACATATTGACAACTTGGTTAATGTTTAGAAAGTCTGGATTTTTCTGATTGCTCATTTCTGATTTTGTTTAATAATAAAATATGATGTTTTTTTTCCTGCGCAGTCAAAAGCACGAAGACACCCATTATCGTGTCTCCTCCAAGAAACTGAAAACTATGATTTTCAGTTATCAGAAGTTACAGAGAAGACAGACAGGTAAAGGTAAAGCAATACTTCCTGATCTTTCAGGTCTGATCTACAATGTAGAAAAAAATTCAGTTACTCATTTTACATGAAAATATACCAAGATTTCTTCAAAAAAAATTCCCTTTGCCTAATTATCGAATAATCAAACGATGCGGCTTCAGACAAACTCACCTGTTACATACAAAATTAACATCAAATTAACATAAATACCAAAATTTGCTGCTAAACACAATTTAAAAATCCCCAAATACAAGCTCAGGAACTGGAAGTGTGTGACCGAAATATGGCACTAGTGTTCAGTCATGCACACATTAAATCCATTGTTGAGTACCATATAGATCTTACAATTAAAGACAAATTTGTACATTTAAATACAATACTGTCTGGTACTTGTATTTACAAGACCTGAATGTTGTTTAGTAAGAACTTGGTTTATCGGTAAAAAGTGCAAATTCAAAATGGCATCATTTAACATTTTATGTTTACACTAGAAAAAGATGGCATTGAAAGATGCTTCGCAAACAGCTGTCTCTGTGGAAATATTTGGTGGTAAGGGCAATTGCAAAGTCTACAGAAGAAACCAGTCCCTCCTGTATGTTAGACAGCTCCTGAGGTACCCTGCCTCTCATAAAAAAACTGCACCACATGCATACACACATACATATACAGACATAAATATGCTTACATATATACATACACACTAATAATACATAGCAGCTGTTGTCCTCCTTGGCTGGCAGAGGATAGTGTGGCAGTAGGTATATGATATAATGGGGAACTGGATACAAGTACATAAAGAAATAAAAAATAATGTACATGATGTCCAATACAAAAAAAACTTTATTCCATTATATATTTTCAATTGACATTAAAATATCAAACTAAATTTGCTTTGCATAAACACTGAATGCCGCGGAAAAAAATTGAGGAGTAAAAAATAAAAGTAAATAAATCACACATCCATAATCAGCAGGCAAGCGCACACGTTGAAAGAAACAACTGCTTTATTTATTCTTACCTTTTCACTGAAACACTCAAGCAAGTCTCGAACATACCCTCGCATTTCTTGCAAGAATTTGTACTGCTCAGCAGCATGCTGCGAGGAATCATCCAACTGCTGGATGCTGTTGTCAGAGGCTTTTATTTCTTCCTGTATCTGCTCATAGCGTCGGGCACTGCCATCACGCCCCTGACGCATGTAGCTTAGCCTGGCACACAGAAACACATGCATCAGAGCATATAAAACACGAGCTTAAATCATGTTCTCCCAAATTCTTAGAGCAACAAATCACAGATAGGACAAATTGTTTTTTTTAATTAGCTTGTTTCAAAAATGAGAAACAACACATTTGGTAGTATGTGGGATAAAAACAAAAACAAAAAATATCTGGAGTGGAAGCACGCAGGATTACAGAAAGTGTTCAGATATGGATGAGGTTCACTCTGCTCACATACATGCCTTTTAATTATTATTATATTTTTTTAAACAGGGAAATGTTTATTACACTCAGTAACTTGCAAATTTTAAGGCCAACATTTAAAAAAAAAAACAAACAAAAAAAAACATAAGATCATGGGCTGTGATCGTTCCTCAAAAATATGTTTATGTTAAATTACAAAAAATATATATATATTGTCGTATCTGTGATTATTTTGGGTAAACATCCTCCAAGTGAATCCATGGTTGTTTCGAATGATAATTAGGTCTGCTGGCTGTAAAAATATCAACACACTGTGGCCATTAAAATATTCATAATTCCTTGTTAAGCACAGACTTTTGGTTCAAGAGTTTGAATCCAAATTAATTGTACATAATAATGAATGCAGTACTATTTCTGATGAGACCAAATATCAACTAGATATACAAAAAAACAGGCCATTGCACCCTGGTAACTACAAACTGGATCCAGCGCCAAAATAAGAAAAAGCAATCCTGAAAATATTCTTTTCAGTTTGAGACCTTTACGCAATGCTTCAATGTGTACCCACTACTTAGTAAATTTTACACACGTATCACCAAAGGTTGCAGAGCTGAATTACAAAGAGGCATAAATGTTTAATTAAAAAAGTTAAATGCAGAACTGTAAATAACTGTTGAAACACAGACTTAAGGGACTAATACAATTAGACATGTTGCAAATGAAAAAAAAAATGTTTCAAAACTGTTTTCAAACAATATCCAAACAATATATAAAAAGTCATTAACTGGTTCCATTTTAACCATCACTATTTACAACTTAAAACCACAGCCTATTTTAATCCCAAACTGTTTACTTTACCACATTAAGCATTAATGACAACTGATGATATAATTGTTTACACTGATTTACTATAAACATGTTTTCTTCGTTTAATATCCAATGCTCCAATTTCTGTTTTGGGCCAAGATAAGTATTTTCCAACAATAAACATGTCATATAAAACAAAAAAAACATGTAATTTAAAACCCAAAGACTTGTTTTTAATTTGTTTTAAAACAGTTTTACTAAAGCAAAAATTAAAATGAAATATTTCATTTATAATAAATGACCTTTCATTGCCCACTCGCAGAACTTTCACAGTACATGCTTAGGAAACAACTTATAATACTTATGATAAATTATTTATATAAGTGCTACGAGTGTACATTTTCCCTCCACATTAACAGTTACCCAAGGTCTTAATATCCAACATCCAATATGTTTTTTTTTTTTGGGTCAAAAATATCTAATTGAACCAAACAGCTGTTATGTGACGTTTATATTTTAAACCACTGCGCCTAAATTCCAAAACTCCATCAGCTGTGCCCTCCAGTGGCCCAAAAGAGAACAGCAGTTCTTTGTTTTACAAACTAAGCTGACCAGATGTCTTAGACATAGAGTGTAAACAAATAAAACATTTTTATTTACAAACGTTTAAATATATTCTATGCAACACGTATTGTGTCTATGCTTAGCTATTAGGTTTCACATAATGCTAACAGATCCTAAAAAAAAGTGCATGGGTATAAAAAAAATAAATATCGCAAACAAAGCTTATTCCTGGCTTGATATTTCCATCCTGTCATTAGAAATAATACTTTTTTACATTTTTTATACAAAAAGCTAAGTTATGCCAAAAAACAAAACTTATGCCATATGACCTAGTGACATACATTTAGGAAAATAGTGGGAGCTTAATGAACAAAACAATGAGTTTGCATACTTTGTGAAAGGTAACAAACACCATGGAAGTGGACTCCTGCTATTCTAAATACAAATACCAAAACCATGGCAGGGTTCCACATTTGGTTCTGATGGTTTTCACAAGCCCTCCTGGCAGAAGATGGTCTTCATCACTGCGTGAGTGTCTGTAGCCAGCCAAAAGCTTTAAAGGTCACAGGGTAGTGGAAAAATGCAAGACGCTTTGAGCCTACCTGTCCGTTAGCCGTTTCTTTACCAGAGATGTAGTGATAGGAGTGAGGGTGCTGCTAGGAATTGGGTAGGGCACCATGTTCTCAGTTTTTATAGGCTTTATGGTCTCTGGCCCAAGAGCTGCATAACCATATGTTAGGTTGTACTGTGCTGTAAACTGCTGGCCCTCATAGCCTGCTTGGTAATACATGGTTGTATCCTCTGGCTGGGTGCTTTGTACCTAAAACATAAAATTGGAAGCTATTGTGCTAAAGTCGCATTTTTTATGTGATAGTGCTACACTAGCAATACCAATTCATGAGATGTTATGAAGTTTGCACTAAATGTTATAAAGTGTGGAGGGCTTACTTGAGGGATACTAATACCCTTCCTGATCTGCTCCTGCTCCCAGCGACTGACCTCCTCATCATTACCGTCAGCATCCAATGCTTCATTATTACTGCACTCTATACCTGGAGCACCAAAAACACCAATCAATTTACTACAGTTTATATTTGAAATAATAAAAAGATGGCAAATTATCAAAAAATAACAAATGACAATAAAAGTTACCAAAAAGTAATTAAATAAAAATCACTACATCGGGACATTTACCTATTTCTTCTGCTATTTTTTGCCGCTGACTTTTTTGCTTGACGCCACTAAAAACGATCCTCTTCTCATCTTCGTCATCACTACCACCTTGCTCATCTTCGTGGGCAAGCCGTTTGTTCGTGGCCTCCGTTTCCACAAGAGGTGCGTCTCCTCCTAGTTCACGTGCCATCTGCCTGCGTTTACGGGCAGCATGAATAAATGCTGCATCTGGAATCTCGCCTATGGGAATTGCAGGAAAGTTCAGGTGTTTACAATCATAATAACTGAAATCTAAAATAATTTAAGGCTTTTTGAAGTTAAGCAGACCTGGTCTAAGAGAGCTGAGAGCAGACACGGACTGAGAAAAGGCTGCCCCCCGGCTTGACCTGCTTTCTTCTTCCTGTTCATCATTACTGTCAACCTCCATCTCACCTTCACCTTGTTCACTGCTGCATCTGCTGTCTGCCACCTCTTCTTTAATATTGACTGAAGCACCTAAATTAATAAAACAAAGCAAATATGAATAAATCATACTGCACCATCATAGCACAAAAAAAATGACATCATTATTGAATACTTTGTGAACACTGACCTTATTTATATATTACATATTTTATTAGGGGTGCTGAAAAAAATCTATTCTTCAAAGGGATCGCGATTCCTAGTCCTGGCGATTCTGAATCCATTCAAAATGCCCAAAAATCGATTTTAAAATGCGTTTAAGTTTTATTGTTTGCAGCTCGAACTCCCGAGCGTACTGCATATCTCATTACGTATCCGCTCGGCCACCGTACATCAAGCTTGTTAGCCAACTCCCGTTGTCTGAATGGAGTCCGCTAGCATGGAACAGGAAGCATGAAGCAGGGGGAGAGTGAGATTTGACCCGCCCCGTCGTCGTTAAATGCCAGTGTTTGTACACACTTTGGGTTCTACAATGTCCCGGGGAAGAGATAGCTTGACATAAGCACAACTGTTTGCAAGGATTGTAAAATGAAATTGAGGTACTTTGGAAATATGACAAATGCGCGAGCCCGTTTGGTGCGACATCACCCTGAGCAAAAAGAAGTTCATTCATTCATTCATTATCTTCCGCTTTATCCTATATTAGGGTCGCGGTGGGGAAGGATACAGGAAGCTATCTCAGAGATTTCAGCTTTCAGTCTCCACTGTGAGAAACATTGTGAGAAAATGGAAGACCACAGGCACAGTTCAAGTCAAGGCTCGAAGTGGCAGACCAAGAAAAATCTCAGAAAAACAGAAGCGAAGGATGTTGAGAACAGTCAGAGTCAACCCACAGACCAGCACCAAAGACCTACAACATCATCTTGCTGCTGATGGAGTCACTGTGCATCGTTCAACTATTTGGCGCACTTTATACAAGGAGATGCTTTATGGGAGAGTGATGCAGAGGAAGCTTTTTCTCCGCCCACATAACAAATATAGCCGCTTGAGGTATGCTAAAGAACATTTGGACAAGCCAGCTACATTTTGGAATAAGGAATAAGATGCTGTGGACTAATGAAACTAAAATTTTAAAAGTTATTTGGGCATAACAAGGGCCATTATGCATGGAGGAAAAAGAACACAGTGCTCCAAGAAAAACACCTACTACCTACAGTCAAGTTTGACAGAGGTTCCATCATGCTGTGGGGCTGTGTGTCCAGTACAGGGACTGGGAATCTTGTGAAAGTTGAATGCCGGGGGTGGATCTTCCAACAAGACAACGACCCTAAACACTGCTCCAAATCGACTAAGGCATTCATGCAGAGGAACAAGTACAAGGTTCTGGAATGGCCATCTCAGTCCCCTGACCTGAATATTATTGAAAATCTGTGGTGTCACCTAAAGAGAGCTGTCCATGCTCGGAAAACATCAAACCTGAATGAACTAGAGATGTTTTGTAAAGAAGAAGGGTCTAAAATACCTTCAGCCACAATCCAGACTCTCATTAGAAGCTATAGGAAGCATTTACAGGCTGTTATTTCTGTGAAAGGAGGATCTACTAAATATTGAGTAAAGTTTTTTTTTTTGGTGCCCAAATTTATGCACCTGCCTAATTTTGTTTAACCAATTATTGCACACTTTCTGTAAATCAAATAGACTTCATTTCACTTCTCAAATATCACTGTGTTTGTCCCCTATATGATATAATTAACTGTTTTTTTTTTTATCCAAACAACCAATGATTTATAAAGGTAAATCAGGAAAATTAACAAGGCTGCCCAAACTTTCGCACCCCAATGTGTGTGTGTGTGTGTGTGTGTGTGTGTGTGTGTGTGTGTATATATACACACACACACATATATATATATATATATATATATATATATATACACATATATACACATATATATATATATTTCTATTTTTTTTTTTTTTTTTTTTTTTTAAACACAAAACCCCGCAATATTTACTGCTTCTGATAATCTATTCCAAAACTTTTTTTACACACTTTGCTGCTGTATTGAAGTTTAAATATAATTTAATACATACCATCTTGTCGATTGTGTTCATGTGGCGCATGAGTGATCTTTTCCTCTCTATATTCTTTTTTTAACTGTTTCACAATCTTCTTACTATGGTTAGACTTCTTTACTCTGAAGACTTCAGTCTCATCTGCAAACAGACATTAAAAAATAATAATAGCATTATTTATTTTATAGAATTAATAACATTGTGGACATCTAGTCTTTGAAGCGGGATTAAATAATGATCAGGTTTGAGAATACTACAGCGTAACTGGTTACTCTTCACTTGTTGTTCACTTGTGTTGTTCTCTCATTTGTAACTGTTTTTGGATAAAAGTGTATGCCAAATGACTAAATGTAAACATGTGAAAGTAATTTGTTTTTAGTGAAAATACCAACTTAAACACCAATTTAAACTTTCAGTTTTGGAGCTTCTGTGTTTTAGGGCAGCTTCTAGTTCGGTAAATTCCTGGACATCTTGCATGAACTGATATTCTGAGATACATTTACAGATTTTTTATGGTTTGGTGGATGTGTTTTCTGCTTACATTATTCCAGGCAGTTGGTTTTAAAATGTTTATGATAATCGGTGTCTTGTAAAAGCAGTCCTCTTTTAATAATCATGCATTTTTTAAATTAAAATTTTTTAAAATTAAACAGAATATGGGTAAAATAATGCAAATATTGCAGATAATAGTAAAAAAAAAAAAAATAATAATAATAATAAATAATAATAGTATTATTATCCTGCAGATAAAAATCAAAGCAACTAAGCTTATCACAGTTGGAAGGCAGTGAAGCAATATGACCAAATAAAAATATGTGCAATACTGTAGTAAACATGTGTATGCATGTGTGTGTATAAATGTGTTAATGGTAAATGAAAGTGTCCAGTAAGTGGAGGTGATCTAAAATTATCGTAGTACAAAAAAAACTTCCGGCTCAAACAAGGAGAATTATAAAGCCTGATGGCTATCAGAGCACAGAAGCAAAGAGTCTGTAAATCAGCTTAGTGACAGCACCCTGTCATTGATCCTTTGGTCCATAACGATAGTATGCAATGGGTGAACATCATCCACGATGGATTGCAGTTTGTTGCATGTCCTCCAAAATTTGTTGAGTCTCCTCCTCAATTACAAATAGTTCAAACAGGTCATCATAAATGTGTGAAATTCAGTTGCTTAGGCTATATCTGCTTAAGGAGAACAGTAGCCAAAACATGTCTCCTATAAAAATAAAATACAGCACTTATTACACAGCACAGTCTGTTCCCTCTAAGTACTTGGATATTTAGTGGCCTGTATCATGTTTTGTATTAGCTTGTTTTGCACAAGCTATTTGCACACGTGCACTTTATGTTGGGCTGTGGGGTTGCTGTTACACAGAACACCTTGTTCCTGGAGAAGGCTGTTTCGTTCCACTGTATATTGTTAATATGACAAATAAAACACTTGAACTGATTATTTCATTAATGAGAGCAGGTGTTCAGATTGCAGCCGAGAGCATAGCTTTTGTAGAGTCCACATATCAATTACATGAGATATGAGGAATACTAAGAAAAAAAAAACGTTCACATTTTTTATTCTTAGTGCCAAAAATGGGCTTCCATAACATTTAGACTGCAGAACAGAATAGAATTACCTTCGTCGTCGTTGAAGCTAAGCAAGCTAGCTTTAGGCTCGTCCCGGGCGTCTTTCTTTTTCTTGTCTTTGTTGAGTTTTAAAGCGCCTGACTGAACGCCATTTCCGAGGTTGTTGACGGAACTGAAGGCAGGAGCGGCGGCGGTGTGAGCGGGCAGAGTCTCCGCGCTGTCCGAGCCCGGCCCGCATGTCACCGCCGGCGCCGCCGCAGTCTGCTGCGCACCAGCCACATCTTCATTCTCCTCGTCCTCTGAAGCGTTTCTACGTCTGAAATTACACCTTTTCGCTTTCTTAAACATTGTGAATCGGTGGCAAAAGCTATTTTAGCAACACGGACGAACTAACGGATTATTTATGAAAACCGCCAAACACAATTCTGGAGAACATTTCAAATCCACCATTTTCTCCCTTCCCTGTAAGATATGATTTCTTCTTCTTCATCCTGTATCGAATACGTCCGTTCACAGCTCACTGCTGCCACCTACAGAAATGAAATTAGATAGCAACCCAACGCACAATGAAGGAGTCCACCCAATAGCACCCCCATCCTATAACATTACATTACATTTACATTTACATTTACATTTAGTCATTTATTGGACGCTTTTATCCAAAGCGACTTACAAGGTGAACACAGGGTTCATCACAATATCTCTGAAGCAATGAGGGTTAAGGGTCTTGCTCAAGGACCCACACTGGTAACTTCAGTGGACTTGGGATATGAACCGCCAACCTTCAGATTGACAGCCCAACACCCCAACCACTGAGCTACCACTCCCACATTTGGTCAATTGGCAGACGCTTTTATCCAAAACGACTATCCCAACTTGATGGCTGGGTTTTTTTGCACAGAGTTGTCCACAGCTCCCTGGAGCAATGAGGGTTAAGGGTCTTGCTCAAGGGCCCACATTGTACCTGAAATTTGAACCCATAACCTTTAGATTACCACTCCATCCCCACACACTCCATCACTGGGCACACACTCACTCACACAGACAGACAGACATACGAACCCACATTATATGCGGCAATTTGAAATAATAAAAAAAAAAACTAAAATGTTTCACTTTCATTTAGAGTGGGGGGGGGGGGGGGGGGTGAATATTTTTTTACAATGTCAAACTCAAAATGCATTCGCTTTTATTAATGCTCATGTTCTGTTTGGGGGCAGCACAGTGGCTTAGTGGTTAGCATGCTCTACTCTCAGGGCTAGGGATTCCCAGTTCGAATCCCAATCTGGGTGGAGTTTCCATATTCTCTCCGTGTCCACGTGGGTTTCCTCCGGGTTCTCCGGTTTCCTCCCACAGTCCAAAAACATGGATCAAGGTCAATTGAATTCTCCACATTGCCCCATATAGAGTGTGTTTGTGTGTGTTTGTGTGTGTGAGTGTCCCCAGTGATAGATGGGCATGGGGAGCCCCCCGCCGCGCCCTAGTGGAGGATAAAGCGGGGTGTTCTTTCCCAGCGCCCTTGCTTAGTGGTTCTCCCCCTGGATTCCCCAGGCCCATGGGGAATGTTCTCCCCCACGTGGGTTTCCCTAATAGAGGAGAAAGTGGAAGATAATGCCCCATGGATGGATGTTTTGTGTTGGGGGAAATGTGTGAGTTACAGTGATAGATTTTGTATCTGCCCAGCATTTGGGCATGCTGTAATACTGTTTGGGGAAATGTGGGTTACAGTGTTGTTTTACATTTGTGCTGTATAAACTAAAATCAGGTTTTCTCTGTGCTATTTGCCGGAATGTGTTTAATAAAAGAGCAATTCTAACAGATTAGACAATACTAACATGATGTGTGTAAACAGGTTTCAATATAAAAACCTAAAAAATAGAGATTGACCCCGATGACCTGACCCCGATGACCTGTCCAATGGAAAAGTCGATCTCGGGCCAGAAAAGTGTGGGCACCCCTGTTATAGTTGATTAACTAAATCATTTAAATTATTTTAAATACTAATGCAATTAATTTATGGTCCACTGAATGTGCAATCCAAAGTGCAATATAATCTTGTTATACATATTTAGAAAGTTTTAAAGTGACTGAATTTTGCATTATCGAATTATTTTCACCTTTTCATTTTTATTATTCTAATAATTTATCAGAAATTTGATCTGTTTACAATTGTAGTTTTTAACTTTAATCCATTTAATCTTTCTTTCTCTCTCTCTGGCTCTCTTTTTCTCCCCCTTCTCTCTCGTCTCTCTCTCGGTCTCTCTCTCTCTGTCTCTCTCGCTCTCTCTCCCGGTCTCTCTCGGTCTCTCTCTCTCTCTCTCTCTCTCTCTCTCTCTCTCTCTCTCTCTCTCTCTCTCTCTCTCTCTCTCTCTCTCTCTCTAGCCTCTGCTTTAGCCACTTCAGCACTTTTAATCAGTGTATGGCTGACATGCTGGAACTTACACAATGAAGGTTCATTTGAATTACTGCTTTTTGTTTAGTCTAATTAGTTTAAGCTCTTTTTTGAAGCAAAGCAAAGGAATTAAACGAACATTTTTTATTGGAATAAGAGAAGAGAACTGGGACTATGCTCCAGGAGGACATAACAAAATTGTTAAAAAACATACTGAACAGGATGAGTAAGTTTGATTTTTGTTATAAGGAAATTATTGATGAAGAAGTACAGTTAAATGATTAGGTGAATAATAATTGCAGAAAAGGTTATTCAGTAGTTTAAGTGATTGTCTGTTTCACAGTTAATATTCAACTGAATATAAATGTTATATCTATAAATGCATAAATCACATACAATTTCAACAAAACCAAAGTAAATCAACTTCAAAGACATGGACACATGAGGTGCCAACACAAATGTTAGAATTACCACTTTTTGACTATTGGCTACTTAATGTCAAACTAATTAGAAAGCTTTGCAAAGGTAAAGTGTTTATTTTGTTGAAATTAATAAAATAAGTGGATAATAAAACAACAGCCCCATCTGTCTCTAGTATATTAAAAAAAAGTTTTCACTCGGGTAGAATCTTCTATAGTACACTAGTGGGAAAATATCTTATACCATTTTGGCTATAACAAAGCACACATTGTCACCTTAAAGTTTAATAATAAGCTTAAGGGGGGCAGAGTTACAATAGCACAGATTGTAACTTTGTTGACAAAACATGATATGCATAGCATTCAATGTGATGGAAAACTGGAAAACACAGCCTCATACCAAAACCACAAATTGAGCAAGTTTAGCATCCTTGTCCTTGAAAACTTTACAGCCCTAAACAGTCATTACAGAAATAAACTTCATTTAAGATTTTAATTATTTAAAGGAAAATAGGCAGCACGGTGGCTTAGTGGTTAGCACGTTCGCCTCTCAGCACTAGGGATTCCCGGTTCGAATCCCAATCTGAGTGGAGTTTCCATGTTCTCCCCGTTTCTGCGTGGGTTTCCTCCTGATTCTCCGGTTTTTTCCCACAGTCCAAAAACATGGATCAAGTCAGTAGAGTTTTCCAAATTGCCCCCTATAGAGTGTGTTTGTGTGAGTGAGTGTGTGCCCAGCGATAGATTAGCGCCCTGTCCTGGGTGTATCTGCCCAGCGCCCGAAACGTTCTCCCCTGGATGCGTATAATGGCATAATGAATGAATAAATGAATGAATGAAGGAAAATATAAACAAGCTGTTTAACAGGCCAAGTCTCAAGTCAGAGTTTAGTTCCAATAGGGTGCTGTAAATGTCAAGAAAAACATGGCAAAGAAAAAAAAAATTTGTACATTTTATAAAGCCCTGTCGGTACTGGGAAAACTTTATATTCAGTGGGGCATTAATGTTTCCTGTTTTTGCAAGTTATAATTGGATGAACAATTCTCCTATTTCTTTATGATTTATTCATAAATTTAAAGGCTCATCAATAAAACTTACTACAGAATTTTTTTTTTTGGTTAGGTTTTTACAGAATTTGCATTCATAAATTAATAATTAATTAATTTTGTGTCATTCTAGGTATGCATCTATGTTTTTAGTTCAAGGCCCTCATCGGATTGGCCATGTCTATAAGAAAGCAATCTACAGGCAGTACACAGACAAAACATACACTCAAGAGATTAAAAAACCCTCTTGGCTGGGCTACTTGGGACCTCTGCTTCGGGCTGAGGTTGAAGATATTATAGTGATTCACCTAATGAACTTTGGCTCCAGAAGATATTCTCTTCATACACACGGAGTCTTTTATGACAAAAATTCTGAAGGTAACACACATTCTATTATAAACTCTGATTAGGATGAAGTTTATAAGAACAGAATGATCCACCAACAAGGTAAAATCCCGGAACTGAACTCAACCTAAGGAATTTGTTTCCAGAGGGCCAAAGTGGTCAAGTTTGAGCCATACTTAGGTGTACGGTAGCTTAATGAACAGTATTATGGAAGATGAGTCAGGTCATATTGCAGTCATTAGTTTTAGTAGGGCATTTGGATTCTTAGGTTTTATTCAATGAGACTAGACCTGATAAGAAACTGATTAGTACTTTCTTTATCTTCTATTCTTTTCAGTTCCAAATTTGATCTGGTCTTGGTCTCTTGGTCTGACACCTAATATGGCGGACATTTTCTTAACAGAGTGGGAACTCTGCTAGTGTCATTGTTACTCATTTTTGGCAAAGATTAAAGATTTGTTAGATAGATCCTGTGCCAAATTTAATACTGGTAAAACTAACGTCTAGTAGACTGACGCAGTGGAATTATTTAGTACAAACAGAGGGCGAGATGGAGAATAATGATTCACTGTATTGACCCCTATAAGAATATCAAAAAAATATATAAGTAGTGTAAGTTAGTAACCACCATATTATACATTTCCACGGACTTAAAATGTTTTATATTTTTGTGTTTGTAGGTGAAGAATGGTGCCAGATAAATGCCAAAACACATTTATATATTAATTATATGTTTAACAGTCAAGCTATTAAATTAACCTTGTGTATATTATCCTTGCTATCATAATTTGCAAGGTTGTTTACTTAGTGTAAGTAATTGTATGTGATGTGCAAGCATGTTTAAAAACTTTATATTATATTCATTCATTCATTCATTCATTTATTAATGAAATTAGGTGCTCGGCAGATACACTCAGGACAGGGCGCCAATCTATCGCTGGACACACACTCACTCACACAGACACACACAAACACACAATATATGTGGCAATTTGGAGCATTTGACTTTATCCATGTTTTTGGACTGTGGGAGGAATGTGGAGAACCCACACGGACACAGGAGAACATGGAAACTCCACCCAGATTGGGATTTAAACTTGAAGTCCCCAGCGCTGAGAGGCGAACGTGCTAACCACTAAGGCACCCTCCTTTTTATATCATATTATATATTCACCTATTTAAATATTTTTAATTGCTCTTAAAAAAGCATTTAACAATCAACAAAATACTCATTGCATTTGTACATATTCTTGGTTTGGTTTATTGGTTTGTTTGTTTATAAATTTTGGTTTATTTCAGATTTATATTTAAAAACCTAAAAAATACTTTTAATATTTTAACATTTTCACTATTTATTATCTAAAATAAGCATGATACAAAAATCTTAGTAAATATCTTTTGTAGTAGTAGTAGTAGTAGTAGTAGTAGTAGTAGTAGTAGTGTTTCAAATATATTAACAAAATAATAATTCTGAATAGTGTTATAGGTCAATGTGCTAGCTGATGGAAGCCAAGGTATCTCACGTGCAAACCAAAGGAAATGTGCTATTCCTTATCAGTAAAATTTCACTTTACTGCTATGGTGCAAAGATCATTGCACACATCACATATCACTAAAACGCATATGAAAAGGAGCAGCTTTGTATCTAAGTATTGCCAACTATAAGTTTTTCCAACAATATTTTAATACTACTACATACAAATCAATATATGTGATCTACATATATTCCATAGTACATGAATATTCACATACAATATCAAATTAATTAGCCAAAATTTTCTTCCTGTAGTAAATGTAACTAGACTACATTTCATTTTAAGGTTTCAGTAAAGCAGGACTGTACAATGGTTAATGTTAAATTCCCCATTACAGGTGCACCATATCCAGATGAAACCTCTGGAGCAATGAAAAAGGATGATGGTGTGCCACCTGGTAAAATGTACACTTACACATGGATAGTTAAGCCTGAGTATTCTCCCTCTCAGGGAGATCCCACCTGCCTAACTTGGGCTTACCATTCCCATGTGATGTCTTTTAAAGACATCTCTTCTGGACTCATAGGAGCTTTACTTATCTGTAAGAAAGGTACTGTGTATGAGTTTTTCATGATTAATTTACATTTTATATATAAACCCATTTTTACATTTACTGACAGTTTGGCCTGTAACTTCACATTTCATCACAATTTCTACATTTAAAAAAATAATTAAATATTTAATTTGTCATTTTATAATTCATTCATTCATTCATTATCTCCCACTTTATCCTCTATTAGGGTCGCGGTGGGGTTCCCCATGCCCATCCAGGGGAGAACATCTCGGGCGCTGGGCAGATACACCCAGGACAGGGCACACACTCACACAGACACACTCTATATGGGGCAATTTTGAGAATTCAATTGACTTAATCCATGTTTTTGGACTGTGGGAGGAAACCGGAAAACCCGGAGGAAACCCACGCAGACACGGGGAGAACATGGAAACTCCTCCCAGATGGGGATTCAAACTGGGAATCCCTAGCGCTGAGAGGCGAACGTGCTAACCACTAAGCCACCGTGCCGCCATCATTTTATAATTTTTATATTTATATTTATTTAATTGACAGAAGTACAAACAAAATGGTGGTTTTATTGAACAAACTGCATGTTTGAAATTTTAGCTAAATGTCACTCATTGTATAAAATTGGCATTACTCTGAGCAATATTTAAAAAGTATTTAAGTCTTTCATTAATTTCTACAGATAATCTTTTGGAAATTATATAAAGGCAATTTTGCACTGTTAAATTTTATGACCTTTGAGCCATGAGTTGAAATTGCAGAAAAATTATTTTGACAAATTAGTCAATTCTAAAGTACTTCTGGGCTCAGAAGTTCTTTAGAAAGTTTACACAATCCGTTGGATCTACATTTCCTATTTGCTGCCATCAGGTTACATTTTCCCAGGAACTCTATGAATACTGGCGTAGAGCTTTGCCAGGAAGCATTTTTGCTCTAACAGTGTTAATGCATAGACACAGGTGGCCCTATCCTACAACCTGCACAAGGTGTGTTACAATGTTAATTGCTATCTTACATCCCGTTAACAGAAACAGTGCTTATAAATATATCTACAACAAAAGGCCTTATAATGATGTGTGATCAGGTGAACTTTTCGCGTATTGCTATCTTGCCAACCAAAAACACAGGTGCGCCACTGACTGAACCCCCCCCCCCTCCGTTATGCACACATGGTCCTGAATGATTTTACTGACCTGCTCACAGTCCGAAAATTGTAATCTTCTGAAAATGCTAACCACAGACAGGTGAGAAACTGACACATTAATCTAAATAAATCCATCAGCAAACTAGTATTGATTTGTTCAATAATGATAAAAATTAAAAATTAAAAGGAAAGGTGAAAGTATTGTGATAGGCATGCTTTGGACCCAACCATTTTGAATGTGTTTTTGTGGCTGTTCTTTTGTTCATACAGTATATGCTTCCACTTTAAAAAAAAAAATTGTTAATTAATATATGAGATTTACAGTCTTAACTGTTAAACCAAGCAATATTTAAGACTTCTTTATATGCTCTGTGTTTGAGAGAGCAGTTATGAATGTATTTAAAATAAAACTTCTGTTTAATCTTTTTAATGCACGATTTTCTGCACTTAGGAACGTTGCACCCTCTTTCTAAAACCGAGAATTCTGAAGTGGCTTCACAACTCACTCACTCTCTGACAGAAAGGAACGATGTAGCTCAGGACTTTGCCCTTTTGTTTAGTGTTGTGGATGAGAACCAGAGTTGGTTCCTAGAAGAAAATATCAAAACATTTTGTTTTGAACCTGATGACTTAGATCCATCTGATCCAGATTTCAAGCACTCAAACATGATGAATGGTATGTACTGTATCTGTAAACAAATGCTCTTTAAAATATATATATACTCCAATAAGAATTAATATTAAGGCAAAACATCATCTTCTATTCTTTCTACAATCTATATGCTGTAGCTATTAATGGGTATGTGTTTGGGAACCTCCCTGGACTTAAGTTATATCAGAACCAAAAAGTGGCCTGGCATTTCCTTGGAATGGGCAATGAGGTGGACGTCCATTCAGTATATTTTCATGGGCATACAATGTCTGTTCATGGCCACCGCACTGACACAATTAGTCTTTTTCCTGCCACCTTTGTGACTGCTGAGATGACGCCAATAAAAACTGGTAGATGGCTGCTCAACTGCCAGGTCAACAACCATTTACATGGTAGGAGGAATTATTTTTTTCCTTAATTATCTGCAATTCATAAACAAGTATAAAATCTATTAAAACTCATATAGAATGACATCTTTGCACATCTTTTTTATACTATATATTGTAATAGTACTTCTTTACAGATGGTATGCAGGCTCTGCTAGATGTTTTACCCTGTGATTTGGAGGCAGACCAAGTGGCTCCTCTTGATGGAACTGTGAGAAAATACTTCATTTCTGCTGAGTTGATTTTGTGGGACTACGCTCCAACAGAATTAGACATATTTGAAAACATTCCACTTACTGAAATGGAAAGGTATAGTGCAACATTTATAATTTTTATTACATTGTACTGTTAGGATCAATACTGCAGTGGACAGTTGGCAGTTGACAATACTAATAAAATCAATAAAATTTAAACGGATATGAATTACTATTTAGAAAAATATCTGGACTACACTAACCCAATTTAATGTTTTTTATTGCATGATTACACCATTTAATATATTTATAATAACATTTTTTTAATGTTAAAGTTTTTTATATATATAATAATGTTTTTTTTTCCCATTCTTTAGCCCATCTGAGTTATATTTCAGCAAGGCAGATGGCAGGCTGGGTGGGCAATATTTGAAGGCAGCGTTTAAAGCTTACACAGATCACACTTTTACTGAAAAGATCAGCATGGATGCTCATCTGGGACTTTTGGGTCAGTAAACTTTAACATTTGTAATTAAATTTTTATATATCTTATTTTGTGACTAAAAGTTTCCTAATGCTAATTAAAATGCAGACTAACTTTGAGTTTATCTGATACTTTTACTATTAACATTTATTATGTTTGCAGTACAAACCACCACATCCAAATGTAACATACATTACACAGAAGTAAATACACATTTTTGATTTTGCACAGTTTTACACCATTGATGTAAATAGTGGTGTAAACACAACCAATCTTTTTATTTGGCTGAAGACTTGCAGTGCAGGTGCAGCGATAAATACAATTCCAATAAATAGGGAAATTTATTGTCTTTATTTACATAGAATTTGAGGCAAAAGCATTAACTATTGCAGTGGTTGTGTTACATTATTAATGTTTATTAATTATTATAAATATATAATACACGTTTTTTCATTATTTACTTATTCATTAATTTTAGGTCCTGTACTACATGCTGAGGTTGGCGATATTTTACAGGTCACATTTTTAAACAAGGCAGATCGAAATTATAGCATCCAGGCTCATGGAGTGCAGTACGAAAAATCATATGAGGGAGCTCAGTATGAAGATGGTAAGAGGGCAGTGATGCAGATGGAGTGATACACCAGACATCTTTTCAAATAGCTAACAATGTGTTAATTGCATATTTATTTAATTTATGGTCTGGTGATTAACTTGCCAGACTAAAACACTTGATAAAGTTCTTTTTGAAGCTAATAATGTGTTTTAGTTTTAGTTCATTTTTGCCAGTCAAAATATTTAAAATGCATTAACATAAATTGGTCAAGCTTTCCCAGAAAATGTCATTCAAGCCCAAGCCATAGCACTCCCCACCAGATTTCAAAGATGAGCTTGCACATTCTAGATCATAAGCATATTCGTTCTTTATTAACACTACAGTTTCCATCATTTGGGGAAAATTTTTATATTGGTCTTATTAGTCCATACAATTTATTGCAGCAAATTCACCTAAAATCTATGTTTTTGGGCTGTGGTAGAAAATTCCATTCAGAAATGGGGAGAACATGGGTACTCCCAGATCAGCTTTCGATGGATTCCCAGCGCTGATATGCGCATGTGCTAAATATTATCGCTGGCATTTATATGTTGTAATAATATCCCACTGTGCACATAAGCAACCTGTTTTTTGGTATTAGGACTTTTTTAATATCAGCAACAATTTCTGCATTACAGAGACAGAGAAAATTGGATCTCATGTGCAGCCAGGAGAATCATTTACATATAATTGGGAGGTGAGAGATGGTCCATCTGAGAGTGACCCAGCCTGCATGACTTTCCTGTACTTCTCATCTTCTGATCCTATCAAAGACACTAACTCTGGCCTATTTGGTCCACTGTTAGTGTGTAGAAAAGGCTCACTTAACTCCAATAATATCCAGGTATGGATTTAGGTAATACAAAAATATTTGTTTTTGTATATAAAAGGGTTGAATGTTATCTGTGATTCATTCAGAAAAAAAAGTAATGAAATGCTTCACATCTTGTTTATAAAAGACAGATGTGGACAAACAGTTCTTTCTGCTCTTCTCTATTATGGATGAAAACATCAGCTGGTATTTAAAAAAGAATATTCAGACATATGGAACAAATGACTCAGATATACAGGATGAAATCTTTCAGGAGAGCAACAAGATGCATGGTAATTTGTGTAACTATTTCACTGACTCATCTGATCACCATTCTAAATTTACCATTTAATAAAATTCTTAATTCACTTGATATTAGATAAATGATTAAGTTTAAGTTAACACATGTTCTGAATGAATCGTTTTCTAACCTGTCAGATGCATGACTCTGTAATTTGTGCTTGTCTGTGTTGTACAGCTGTGAATGGCTACATGTTTGGGAACATGCCAGGGTTGGAGATGTGTGAGGGTGAGCGGATTAGATGGCACCTCCTGGGGCTCGGCACAGAAGTGGATATGCATGGGGTTTACTTCCAGGGAAACACATTTCTCAGGGATGGTAGCACCCGAGACACTGTTTCTCTGTTCCCACACACTGCAGTTAGTGTTTCCATGCAGCCAGATAAGTCTGGTCAGTATTTGGCCTTAAGTGGCAAATAATTACATAATGTCAAATTACAAATATTCTGTAACCTGATTGATGTTTAAATTAACAGTATTTTGCATTTATATGTTACAGGGTTGTTTATTTTAACATACTTAGGAATGCATGATGATTTGTATGATTTTTAAACAAGAAAGAAATATGTAATCCAATTAAAAGTAAAATTGTAGTAGTATTGAGAGGAAACAGCAGATTGATTAGCACCTCAAAAGATGGGGGTGTGCAGTAGAGAGAATAGGAATAAAGGTTAGCAGGAGTAAAATGGTGTACATTTGCATGAGCGAAAGAGATGGCAGAAAGATTCATTTGTAGGTCTTGAGTTAAAGGTTAATAACAATTAAATGTAATTGTATTGCAATTTACCATATGCCCATTCTATTTCAAAAAAGACTGCATGTGTTGTGCATAAATCTATTTTTTGTAAATCCAGGGCTGTTTGAGGTGAGCTGCCAAGTGAGTGACCATTACATGGCAGGAATGAGACAACAGTACAGAGTGAAGAAGTGTTCAGAGAAGTTGTCTGCTTCTCTCTCTGGTCCCACGGTGCAATATTTTATTTCAGCAGAGGAACTGGAATGGGACTATTCCCCAGATCGCACCTGGGAAATGCAGTTCTTTAATGCCACAGAGGAGGACAGGTCTGATTTATCAAACCATTAGACTTGGTATATTTACACTACAGTCTTTGTTGTGATTTTGTAATTTGATAATCTGTATTGTGTATTGTGACAATTGTGTATTACAGTCCTGGCAGCACGTTTGTGGGAACAGGAAAGAACAAGCTTGGCTCAAAATATAAAAAAGTAGTTTATCGTGAGTACACTGATGCTACATTTAGCACCAGGATAGAGAGAGGCTCTGAAGAGATACATTTGGCAATACTAGGTACTATCCTAAGAAATATCATCACTAAATTTAAAGTTACCCTCTTTTTTGTATCTATATCTTTAATTATTTTTATTTTATACTATTTTATAGTATGTGTATTGGCTGTATTTTGTCAGGTCCAATAATCAGAGCTGAGGTTGGAGAGTTTCTTCACATTACATTTCTGAACAAGGCAAGTCGTCCCTATTCAATCCACCCTCATGGAGTGAAGACATCGTCACAATATCCTGAACCAACATTGCCTGGTAGACATATCATTGCATATTTCACACAGTCTCACAGTACACAATGTATGGACATACAATGTATGGACAGAGAAAACTGTAAATAAAATTATATCAATACCAGTTAAAGGTATATCAACAAGGCAAAAGCTTTAGATAAAAAAAAAAAAAAAATAAAAAAAACCCCAGAAACTTACAACTAACATTTATTAAACTTATAATGGTGTTATTGCCATGATTACCAACTTGGTTGTAATCAGAGATGCACATAAATGATACATATGTGCGCTTTATGGTTATAATCAAGAATGCACACCTTGAATTGCAATGTAAAGGATGTTTTTGCACCCTAATGTTTGCCATTTTTGGGCTACGGTCACATACAAAGTCAGGTTCTGGAAAGATTACTTTATAACTTGTGTATTTTTACACAAATTTTAACATTTTCATCAATTTCTTATGTCCGAGAAACAAGTTACATTAATAATTACTTTGAAGAGAAGGACAGACTGAAACTGATGAGTGTTTGTGGCAAAATGACTGCACTGAACACCAAGCATCTTCAAGCATCTTCAGAAGCTGTTTGGAGAACCAGACCAAAAATATATTTTGCACCCCTGATTATTATGTCATTTAGCACAAACACAGAAACCCAGCACTATTGCATTACATTTTACCCCTACTTCCTACAAGCATAAAGGAGAAACAATTATTAAATAGAGGCTGCTTTCATTTTGCGCCCCGTTCACAAACTCTGCACAACCTTGACCTTTTGCAATATTTCCTCACCACCCATATAAGCCTGAGCACCATCAGGTCTGTATGCAACTTCCTTCAAGGCTTCAAAAGAAGTCTGCCATGACCAGGTAACAATAGTGGTTGTGACATTCCACCACCCTTGGGTGTTTTTCATTATGTTGTTTTGCGATTAAAATTCTGCATGCAACCGTGCAACATTGTCAGCTTGAATTGGTGGGAGGTGTGCTCCACAATAAACCTGGGTGGATCTTTAGCCACTTTTAAAATGACTTAAAGCAACTTTGTCATTTTAAAGTCAAAAATGACTTTAAAATGACTTGAAGCAACTTAAGTTCCATGACTTTTAATATCTTACAATATTAATTGCAGGACACATAAGCACACACCTGTGGAGTGTCCCAGAAAGTTCTGGTCCAGGAACTTCTGATCCAAACTGCATCCCATTCACCTACTATTCCACTGTGGACTTCATTAAGGTGGGTTTTATTTACAGAATAGGACATTTTCACAGTTTAGCTATTCTATTATTTTAATTATTACTTATTAATTTGTTTGATTCAAAAAATTTTATCAGAATTTTCAGGGTTTTAATAATTCTGCAGGTAATTTTTTTTCCTTTCTGTAATACGTGCTTCAACTTCATGTGACCATATTTCTTAAAACTGTTCTGTTCTTTTTTAAGAAAAATTGGTTGGTTTTATTAAACATATGTTCTTGTTAAAATAATTAAATTTTTTTATTTATTCTGTTGTGTTCTAGGACACAGCAAGTGGACTAATCGGACCACTTGTAATCTGCAGAAAAGGGACATTAGGACATTCAAGACAAAGGAAGGACATTGATCGAGAGTTTGCTCTTCTGTTTTATATCTTTGATGAGAATAATTCATGGTACCTGGAACAAAACATCCAGACCTATTATGAGAGTGCAGATCCAATAATTCAAGATGAAGACTTCATAGAGAGCAATAAAATGCATGGTGAGATTTTACCATTTTAAAACAGCTATTTGTATTAGACAAATAATAAACCTGTTACTTATAACAATGCATTAAAATGTTTGCAAAAAAATCTTCTTAAACAGATTTTGTGAACTTTTTGACCATATATAAGTACATTTTTATGCAAAATGTATTGCTATAAAATGCAAAATGGTACTGCTGTTAAAATTACATGTTTTTTGATCAGTTAACTGATTCTAATAAATTTAATCCAACAAATTAAGGCCCCTGTAAAAATGTTTGACAACTAGCTTTAAACAGTGTTTAAACAGTGTTTGTATTTCTTTTCTTTGATTTTGTTTTATTTTTATTTTCCTACAAGGAATCAATGGTAAGCTGTATGGCAACCTTCATGGACTGAAAATGCAGATAGGGGAGAAGGTGAATTGGTACCTGCTGGGTATGGGGAATGAAGTAGATCTGCATACTGTGCACCTACATGGTCAGACCTTCATCTACAAGGTAAATTAAGAAAATAACACAGAAAAATCAAGAGAAACTAAATTAATCCAATTTGGGTGATTTGTTATTTGTTGTTTCTTTTCTCTCAATATTGCAGACAGATCAGGAACATCGTGCAGATGTCTTTGACCTGATTCCTGGCACATTTCAGACACTGGAAATTGTGCCAGACAATGAGGGAACCTGGCTGCTGCACTGCCATGTTGATGATCATATGGAAGCAGGAATGGAAACTACCTTCACCATCAAGAGTCTTAAGCATAAGCCTCACTCAGGTGAAATTGATGTGCAACATCCTGGGCATGTAAAACATTGCATTTAGTATTCATCAGTTTTTACTCAGCTAACTGACTTTCACACACATACCTTCTATATTTAATAGACTTGATAGATGTTTTCAAAAGCCATAATTTTGTTACAGGTGGCAGGCATTTGGCTTTAAACTTGAAGATTGTTTGGTTTCCAGCCTTCTTATACACTTTCGGACTAATGTGATCTAGCAACACATGAATAATAATAGTTGAATAATGAATAATCTAGTTTTTAGAAATATTTGTATCTTTGTATCATTTTAGTTTTTCTAATGTTTGTGCAAAATGAAACCTGAAATACAGTGACATATGTAATGTCCTATTAGTTGAATTATATCATTGGTTTTTGTACCGCATTTGAGCGATGAGTTATTTTAATACTTAATTACAACATAAATACATACTGTAGCAATACATATTTACTTATTACTGTCCTCTTGAGAACCAATAAGTGAAATCTAAATAAAGTTTCACAAAAAAGTTAACACTAACCATTTCATTAAGAATTAAGTAGTACAAACTTAAGAACAATGAAAGTTTCATAAATGATTATCTAAAAAAAAATGTTTAATTATGTCTATTCTGACACCCCTCCCCCGCACCCACACATAGGGTATCTCAAAAGCAATGAAACACCCAAACCAAGTAAAAATGATTTCAGCATTTTGGATTCATGTTATAAATAAGTATTTAAAAAGAGGTTTGTTTTTGTATGTTTTTGTTTTCTATGTAATTCTAATGACATAGCAATGATCAAATGTGAACCAAAAGCTAGAAGTCAGAGTGAAGCAAGTGAACATGGGGTTAAGTTATATAGGTTATGTACTGAGTAATCCTGATAGATTTTAATTTCATTTGTATTACTAATAAGTACATAAATTCTGATACATTTAGCATTTATTTCATTTTAATTTACAGACAGAAATTCTTAATGGCTTGTAAGACACAAAACAGTTACTACACATTTTTCGAAATATATTTATCATTTTTAAATACATTTCTCTTAGTCAAGTAAGAAACTGCAGTAGCTACAACCCTCCACAGAATGGCATTAGTGAAATACTCTGGATAAGTGTTAATCTCACCCCTCCTACACACTAATTTGTACAATCAGTACCAAACTAAAAGGGAAGTGGGAATAGGTTTAACATGACAATGTGGAAAAAGCTGGAGTCCTGTGCAAGCCACTGGGCAAATAGGGCAAATCCTAGTTATCAGTCACAAAATTCTTAATTTTTTATACACTTTTTGTGTCTTTTGTGTTTTTGTGTCTCTCATTCACGATGTTAATGGACTACATGCTTCTGTAAGATGTGGTTACACAGCAACCCCATACTCTGGCTATTTGTTACTACTTAAGTCATGTAAAAATGGGCGCGGTAGCTCAGTGGTTAGGGCTATCAATCAGAAGGTTGGAGGTTCAAATCCCAGGTCAACTGAAGTTACCAATGTGGTTCCTTGAGCAAGGTCCTTAACCCTCATTGCTCCAGGGATGTTGTGATTAACCCTGTGCTCACCTTGTAAGTCGCTTTGGATAAAATCGTCTGCTAAATGACCAAATGCAAATGCAATGCAATGCAGTTCTTATGCCATATGGGGTACTTTTCTTGAAGGGTGCCTATGTTGGTGTGACAAAGAGGTTAAGTTCCTGTAAGCATTTAGCTCGTACCTTTGATCTATATGTATTGTATATGTAATATTTTTCTTATTTTTTCCCTTTTTTTGCAAATATGTAAATGTTTTTACACAGCAGTTTTATTATGAGCTTTGCAGAATAATCTGTCTTTTCACACATTGTGTTTGCGAAAGATGGTTGCCTTGTAAAGTTTTGCTAATGAATCATGTCCCAGTGAGTAAATCACAGGTGAGTCTTCTAAATGATAAAAAAATAACCTTATTGTTAAAAGCATTTGCTTTTAAAATGTTATATTGAATTTAATGTTCATATAATTGGATTCTAAAGGCAGTCGAAACAGGTAATTGACATATGTTGGAAATTGTTGGATGATTAAAGTGTATAGATCGCAGCCCATTGTACTGTTAAAAGTGTTAAATTTGTAAATGGGTTGAGCATTGTCAGTGCTAGTTCTTTCTTTATTAAAGGTGAGTGTGACACCCTAAAATCTTTCCCTTTGTTATTTCAAATTAAGACACTGATTAAATAATCAGTGCCTATGGTGATTAAAGGTGAAAATGAGAGCAACAGCAGAAAAGAATGTAAGTGATAAAGATGAACTACTAAGCTGCTCATCAACTAAAAACTGATTTTGTACAAAGGCATATATTCTGTATTTGTATATTGACCAGTTTATGGTTGATCTTAATTTGGGATCTAAACCACTTTTAAAAAATGTTAAAAATTTTGGTGCATGTCTAGTTTCTGCTTTCTTGTTTCATTTGATTTACTGATTTTTCTTTCAACTATTTGCTTATCTACTAGTACAAACCTTTGTCACTGACCAGCAGGAAGTTCAATAGGTACCCAGCTTATTGATATAAGAAGAAGTGCTACATACGGGAAATTCAGGTAAATTTAAACATGTCTGAGTGACAAAGGCATGAAAAAGAGTGAGCTGCTGTTTGACTCCTTGTCAGTGTAAGTACGTAAAGGTGGTTGATTTATTTAATGTTGCTAATAAAGCCAGAATTACAGACAATGGACCAAGAGCAGCATTTCCAGATGCAACTGAAAGCATAGACTAAAGATTACCAGATGCTACATATAGTGGGTAATCCATCCTCCCTGACTGCTGCCACCATGACAAAGATGTGATGAGAGGATGACTTGAAAACATGCTTATTAAAGAGCTGGCCAGATGCTGGGCTGGCCAATGAAACAGTGTGATTTGGCTAATGACAGGAGCAAATGTTAGTTTCTGCCTCACACATCAACTGAATCCCTAGCTAGGGGAGAACAATTTGGGCGCTGGCAGATACACCCAGGACCCCAGTGCTGAGATGTGGATGTACAAACCACTAACCATTCTGCCTGATTGCTGCCATATTTATTCATACATAATTCATTCATAAATTCATGCAGTGTGTAGTAATATATATAATATTATATTATTATTATTATATAATAGAGCGGCACGGTGGCTTAGTGGTTAGCACGTTCGCCTCTAGGCGCTAGGGATTCCTGGTTCGAATCCCCATCTGGGTGGAGTTTCCATGTTCTCCCCGTGTCCGTGTGGGTTTCCTCCGGGTTTTCCGGTTTCCTCCCACAGTCCAAAAACATGGATTAAGTCAATTGAGTTCTCCAAATTGCCCCATATAGTGTGTGTAGGTGTGCGTGTCTGTGTGAGTGTGTGCCCAGCGATGGATTGGCGCCCTGTCCTGGGTGTATCTGCCCAGCGCCCGAAACGTTCTCCCCTGGATGGGCATGGGGAACCCCCCCCCCCCCCCCCCCGCGACTCTAATATAAGACAAAGCGGAAGATAATGAATGAATGAATGAATGAATTATATAATAGAGAGGGGGGACAGAAATAGAAAGTGAATTAGGAGACATTTTATTTGGTCAAAATTAAAGAGGTATATTAATTAGATACAACATACAAACAACAATATATTTAAAGTAGTAGTCTAAATATTTTATATATTTAAAATTAAATATTTTATATGATTGTTTTTATTTTTTTTTTTATATTTGTATTTATTTTTATTTATTTTTTTTTTTTACCAAGAACAAATTATAGGGTGAAAATTAGCTGATCTAAAATCGCCTTAATAGATTTCCATAGTGTACTAAGGTCGATGTTAGTTTCCTGCAACAGTTGTGTGATGAATCGTTACCTGATGACTGAGTACGTCGATGGACTTCCAACTAACCCGCTGATTGGTCGGCATTCAGTCTCAAAAGCAGCCAATCATAAAGCGCCAGTGCTTTCCACGCATGACGGCGCTATAAATAGCAGAAAGCGCAGGAGAACTTTCTTACTGACTGCGAGGAGAGAAGAAACAAACACCTATTCCACACAGGTAGAGCTGACTTTTTGTCATTATCACCAAGTTACTCAGTATTTAAACATTATGGGTATTATTCACTGTTAGACCGCCAGGTACAATGTAATTTACCTTCATTTACTATTAGTAGATTGTCTACAAGTTTTTAAGCATTACTTTTATTCTATTTGTATAGGTTAATAGTTATAGTTAGTTAATAGTCTGTACATCATAGCTGTATATTTCATATTTATAATCTGTACATTACATCTGTATATTCCACTAGTCTGTACATCATAGCTGTATATTTCATATTTATAATCTGTACATTCACATCTGTATATTCTACTTACCACTTGTAATGTATATATTTATATATCTGCTAAAGCACTTCTGGATGGATGCAAACTGCATTTCGTTGTTCATATTGAGCAATGACAATAAAGTTGAATTCTATTCTATTCTAATAGTTTATATTTTATATTCATCCACTCTGAAATCCTTTCAATTGTGAGAACAAACTGTAATCAAATTGTAGTTTTTACAAACGTGACAATTGGCCTCACCTTCTTATATATTCCAATTGTTCCTATTTTATTGCATTTGTTTGTTTTTGTTTTTCAGTTATGTGACTTTTCACAACTTTTCAGGTGTAAGCCTTGAAAATATGAACTCATGAAATGAAAATATTTAAAAAAAATTAATGACTCTTTCTTTTCCTGTTATATATTTACTGATCTGCATACGAAGGTCTTCTCATTATCCCCTATTCGAAATGGCTCCAACTCTGACCACTGCGTTTGCTCGCCGATGGTGGATGGCAGTGACAGCCATCATTGAAAACCTGTTGTTCTCTGCTGTTCTGCTGGGCTGGGGTTCTCTGCTTATCATGCTTAAATCCGAGGGTTTCTACGCCTACCTCTGCAGTGAACATGGTAAGCACATTCTACCTAGTTTCGCCTTATGTCTTTAGCATGCTGTGCTATTCTTATGGTATCTTGAACATAAAGCCAAACAGAGAGGTGTTAAAGGTGGTGAGTAGATTTGTATCACAAGTGCTGTAAATCAAATAATCAATACCTTTTGTCATGCATTCTGAATAGTAATGAATGTATTGTATTGCAGAAGTACTAGGGTACTAGTTACACCAGCTGTAACTAATCTGGGAAAATAAAAACTTATGTAAACAAGTTAAAAGTCCTTTGTTTACTCCTTCACTGCGAAAGAAGAATTGGCTTATCCCCAGGAAGCCTCAGACCACTGACAACTCTTAATCATTGTCCCTACAGTTGGTGTTCACTAAAGTGCTAAGGAATGTTAAGTTATTTCACTGGGCAACAGTAGCACACCTAAACTCTCCCCAAATTAAAAGGCATACTGCCAATGTAGTGTATTTAGTCACTAGAAAATCATTATTATTATTGTTATTATTAATATAAAAGTTGTTGCAAAATAAAATACCAAATCTTAATATCAAGACACTTAATATTAGTGGCTTAATTTTGTCTAAATGCAGCACCTGAGGACACTCTATCCAGAACTTTCTTTGTTGTCCCTGAATTTGAATTTCAATAACAGAGAAACTAAGTGCTGAAAGATTGCACAAGTTAATCTGATGAGTACAAAGGAGTCATCTGAAGGGATAAGAGAGGCTGCATGTGAATAGAAACTGTGGGAGGTTTATTGGCTGCAATTGATCTGGCTACAATCACAAAAACCTGGCCAACATGATACTTAATTGTAGCTGCAAAGGTATGGCTATTTCAAATTAGCTGTTGTACATAATTTTGTCCAGATTTTAATTAGCACTGCTAAATTTAGAACAATTTGTTAACGAATAAAATAAATAAGATTTAATGATTAGGGAACAGATTTACATTAAACCTCAACAGCTTTATAAAGTATAAAGTATATTAATGTTTAGTATTGCAAATATCTCTCTCAACCTAGCCTTTGCCACAATTTACTATGTGATGTTAGTGTGGATTTGTGTCATCAATATTGTAGTCGTTAGTGTATCAGATTTGGCTGGGAATATTTGCAGTGGCAAGCTTTATTTTGTACATGCAGTTAAAGATTACATAACACGGTCATGCTTGCTTAGATCAGCCCTATACAGCACCACTTGACATTACTACATAGAAATATTTTTTTTTATTTAATGGACTGTTTAAATTACTATAACAAAATAGCTTGTTGACATACTATTGTTTTCTTTCTTTTTTAAAAACTTAAATATAATTTAAGTGTTCAAAATATGAAAGAGAAGGTTCCCTGCTCTGATAACATGAAAATGTGGAAATGCTCTTTGTGGAAATCCAACCCTTTTCTCAGACAACACAATTCATGAGTAAAAATGGTGGTGATAGCTTAATTTATTTGAAGATGGGTCAACAGGGACGAAACTAATCTGGATCAGAGGATATATGGTAATTAATGGTGGGCACCTCTTCAGAAAAACCTGTTTTAGTCTTAGTACAGCCACCAAAAAAATCATCGATTTAAATTCCAGGTTTTCATGCATTAAAACAAAAAAGGGGGGGTTAATACTTTAAATGGCATTTTATCTTTCCACTTACAGTTCATCATTTGTACTGTCTGATAAAAATTAATTTTAGATACATATCTCAACCCGGGGCGGCACGGTAGCTTAGTGGTTAGCACGTTCGCCTCTCAGCACTAGGGATTCCCGGTTTGAATCCCCATCTGGGTGGAGTTTCCATGTTCTCCCCGTGTCCGCGTGGGTTTCCTCCGGGTTCTCCGGTTTCCTCCCACAGTCCAAAAACATGGATCAAGTCAATTGAATTCTCAAAAATTGCCCCATATAGAGTGTGTCTGTGTGAGTGAGTGTGTGCCCAGCGATGGATTGGCGCCCTGTCCTGGGTCTATCTGCCCAGCGCCCGAGACGTTTTCCCCTGGATGGGCATGGGGAACCCCACCGCGACCCTAATAGAGGATGAAACGGTAGATAATGAATAAAAGGAATATCTCAACCCACGATGACACAATTGTTGCAACAAAATCATGCTCACAGGGTATGATATAAAAGCACATGACAACATGTCAGTATAATCCGATCAACAATAGTTTAAAAAATCCTGTAGATCATTATCGTGAACAGTTAAAATTGTCCAGAATGTTTTGAACATAATCAATGATCAATAAATGTAAGGATACAATGCTACCCATTCTTTAATATAGTGTATCATGTAAGCAGTCAAATAATCAGACTAGCTAAAATTAAATTCACTTAAATAGTGGTAATATAGTTTTTTTCTAGAGTTTTTATAGCTTATTAGGAAAATACATATTCTTCAAATTAAAAAAATACATACAGTACTTTCTTTGAGGTGCATGTAAAATATGACACTGATTTACAGTTTTATTGTTAGCTTTCTTTCGCTCCAGTGCTCGCTATCAGGATAGTGTAAGGAATCTCTGAACCATGCCAAACTCTGAACTCATGTTTGAGTTGGAGCCAAGTCATTAGTGTACAGAATGTGACTTAATATGCTGCTTACTAAAATGAATGTTTTGTGTTACAAACATTTTACTTTAGACCATTACTATAGTGTACGTTTTTCATAAAACTTTATATAGACTCAAGAAATGTTGGGACAGTTTCTAAAAATACAAAACTAAAAAACAAATAAAACTTGTCATTTTGTTATTTCACATAAATCTTTATACAACAGGAGAAATAAGAATGATAAAAATACAGTTTTTCAATGATGGACTTAAATATATTTGTTAAACAAAATAAAATAAAAAAAAATAGAAATTGATACTTGCAACATTCTTAAAGTTCTGACAGAGGTATGGTAAAACTCTTTTTATATACCTTTTAAGCATTTTGGGGACTGATTCTAATTGTTGCAGTTGTATATGGAATAGCCAATTGTATTCAAAAACATTCTGATTTTGACTATTTCTCTTTTTTATGATATCTTATACATTTTTAATGAGAGATAGATCGGTACTGAGGCAGGCCAGTAAAGCCCATACACTCTATGTCTGGCACGACTCACAAAATTGGACAATTTTTTTGTCTCCACAAAATTTCAGTTTGGAAATGTGCAGCAATTATACCGTAACATGTATATAAGCCATCCATGCTGTGGGTACTTGATGCATCGCAGTGTCATCAGAAATGCAGATTTTTAAACTTAATGGTCGTGTTTTTTTCTTCGGGACATTCATTTTTCCTGAAGAGAAAATTCACTTCTCTTCAGTGCATTTACGGTGACTTTTAATCGTAAAGTGTATTTTACACAAATTTGGTCACAGCATTGCAAAATAAAGTTTCAGTTTTTATAGATGATCAAAGACCTAATTACTTAACTGACTCGCACTTCTCAAGAAGTTTGGTATAAAGTGGTGAACCATGACCCATACTTGCTTACAAATGACTAAGTATTAGTTCATGTTCGTTTATTTTTTTTCTGTCATCATGACTTCAGGAGTTTTCTAACTCCATCCATCCATTATCTTCCGCTTTATCCTATATTAGGGTCGCGGGCGGGTTCCCCATGCCCATCCAGGGGATAACGTTTCGGGCGCTGGGCAGATACACCCAGGACAGGGCGCCAATCTATCGCTGGACACACACTCACTCATATAGGCACACATACACACTCTATATGGGGCAATTTGGAGAACTCAGTTGACTTGATCCATGTTTTTGGACTGTGGGAGGAAACCGGAGAACCCGGAGGAAACCCACGTGGACACGGGGAGAACATGGAAACTCCACCCAGATGGGGATTCGAACCGGGAATCCCTAGTGCTGAGAGGCGAACATGCTAACCACTAAGCCACCGTGACGCCGAGTTTTCAAACTAAAAAATCTAAATTGCTATAATTATCTTTCTTTTAGCCATATATCATTAAACATTACTTTCAAATCATTATATCTCTCATAGTGTTGAATAGTGCATTGGGATTTTACAACTTTTTTTAAAAAGCTTAGGCTAAATTAAACTAAATACTAACTAAATAATATATAATTTACTAGAATTTGTGCCAAGTAAGTAAGAACTAATGCATGACAAATCTGTTAGCTCACTGTGTGGTCAGTCATTTCAGCAGCTAAGGGAATACCGGTTTTTACCAGATTGATTACGTAACAGACACAAAGTGCTCCAATAAACTGTTCCCACAGCAATTTTAGTGCTTTTCTTCTGCCTATCACAGCCTTATCTGAGTCTGAAGTCATGTCACAAGCTCATTCTCTACCCGATCAGCATTTTACTGTTGGCACAAGGTCACTGAGGAAATGTTTACGAATAGAAAAAGCATTTCTTGGAAAACTAGATATACATTTAAGGCAAACATTTTAAGCATTTTTTGTTCTCTTCTGAAAATTTTAGGGTAAATAAAGTTTACCCATTCCTAGATTTGAAGCTTGTATCAGTGTTTTGGTGCAATATTAAATATTATTAAGGGTGTCTTCTAACAACTAAAATTCCTCTTTTGTTTAACTGTGTGTGCTTGGCATTTTAGATTATGCAATACACTTTGGGTTGTGGTGGTTATTTTACTGTCTGTCCCCCAAACAGTGATTAATCTGTCTGTTTAGTAATATCATTTTAGAAATGTGGTTCTTAATCCAACATGTGGGCAGTTATGTGATAGGAAAACTTTAAGCTGTAAACTTCTAAGGCTTATCTCATTTAGACTTTGCTTTGCCTTTAGTGATTTGCTTCATGAACATTGGCTACACATTCCTCAGTGTTAATAGTCCTTTTAGTGTTTGCACATTACTGTAATTTTGTATTAATATTTTATTTTCTCTGACAGCAGAAACCACTGACTGATTGTAAAATGTATTGTTAGAATCCAGTAATAAGAGATATGTTTAAAATTCACACTATGGTGTGTCTTTCTCAGAGAGCTAGTCAATCTGGCTTGTTTACCTGTTATTTTATTGCTTTTGAAAGTTTACTACATTATATAATTAACTCTCAAACAGTTTTACCAAATGTAGGATTATAGTTTGCTTTCAGAACAGCCTTAGGGTTCAACTGTGTTGTATTGCTCATTGCCAATTCACTACAAATGTACAGATTGGATATGTGAGTTACCACAGATCTTTATCAGTTATGATATTCTATAATCACCTCACTCATCAGCATGATATCAGAATCATTCCAGAGTTCTGGATATACCTAAACCAGCCTGGCACCAAAAATTATTCCATGGTAGTAGTTTATCAATTTGTTTTCGTACAATGACTGAGTAGATTGCATTAACAAGAAGGTTTGCATGTGCTATTTATGTTATTAAGGTTTTTATGTGTTATTAATTGATTGGTGACCAATTTAATGAGCTTAGTCAAACAAATATGGATGTCTAAAGCCCAATCACATAAATTTAAATTAATATAAAGCTTTTGAATATTCTGCAACCACATACTATCCACATCCTAATCTGTATTTATAGTATCTATTCAATAGCATATATTGAGTTTTAAAATAATGGAATTAATTAGAAAAACTGATTTTTTTTCTTCCCCAGGTAACAGCTCCACCCTCAACATGTCTGTTCCAGCTTTGTCAGCAGAAGAAGAAGAAGAGTACCAATATGATGACTATCAGAGTACATCACAAGATAGTGCAGTGGAAGTGGTTCCTTTAAAACCAGTAGATGACCTTTTACGTATGAATGGATGGTTAATCTGCAAAGAACAAGATGAAATGCTAAACCTTGCATTTACTGTTGGCTCGTTCCTGCTAAGTGCCATTGCACTTCCTCTTGGTATAGTCATGGACAAATATGGGCCCCGCAAGTTACGTCTAACTGGCAGGTCAGTTTTAGAATTCTGTATGCGTCCTTATATAAGTATTGATGCATTAGATGCAACTAATGCATCGTTAAGATTTATCTAATCTTGGTGGCATGTTTAAATAGACAGGAAAATCTGATTTATTAACTTTTATCCTTGTCTACATTTATTTAATGATTGGAAAACCTAAGTAAAATTTGGAGGTATAGGTAATATTGAAGAATGTTAAGACCAAGCAATTATATAAAATAATTGGGCCTTAACATTGCTTTAGGGTATGAGATCTGGTGGAAAAGATACTCTCCCAGTTTAGTTTATCTACACATGAAGGGGATCTCAATACGGGTAACATGATCAGCATGTTGTACATTAACATTAGAAATGAATTCAATAAACAGTTTTGTTTAATAAATTTTTTGCACATATATTTTTAAAAATGTATTTAGTGACAGACGGCACAGTGGCTTAGTGGTTAGCACGTTCGCCTCTCAGGGCTAGGGATTCCCGGTTCGACTCCCGAGTCAAGTCAATTGAATTCTCAAAATTTCCCCATATAGAGTGTTTTTGTGTGAGTGAATGTGTGCCCAGCGATGGATTGGCGCCCTGTCCTGGGTCTATCTGCCCAGCGCCCGAGAAGTTCTCCCCTGGATGGGCATGGGGAACCCCACCGCGACCGTAATAGAGAATAAAGCGGGAGATAATGGATGGATTTAGTATGGGTTTTAGTTTAGTTTAATTATTAAAGTATTAGTTTAATTAGTTTAATATGGGTTTGAGGTTCAATAAGGGCAACATACATGGTATAATCACTACGAAAATCAAATTGAGCATAAATAAACTATTGTATAATGCACATTCCCTAGAGATAAGGTTTTCTTATATTCTATTAAAATATTCTGTAAGTGTCATATGCCACTTAAGTCTGTTAATATACAGATTTGAAATTTTCTAATGAACTGAGTTGATTCTTCACTGTTTCAGTGCCTGCTTTGGATTGTCATGTCTGCTTATTGCATATGGAGCCAGCAACCCCAATGGTAAGACAACCAATAATTTTGTGGTAATAATATAATATAATTTTAAAATAATGATATATGTAAAGGTTACAAATATAATCATACATTTTATTTCTATTAGTATGGTGTTATAGTACTTTATAATGATAAAACATGATGTACTGATTGTTTGTTTGTTCCAGAACTTTCTGTCCTTATATTTATTGCTCTGATCTTTAATGGATTTGGAGGAATGTGTATGACCTTCACTTCACTCACGGTAATTGTTTTTTTGTTGTTGATGTTGTTGTTTTTTGTATTTTTAATGAATGTCATTTTTAGGATTATACCCCCTCCTTATGTCTCCCTGGCCATATGTCCCATTTGGCAATTGAACTAGTTAAAAACGGAACCATTAGCACTTTTGTGTGACCACATGCAACAGGATGAAAGGGAAGTATAAGGAAGCTTTAGTCTCTTTGATAGCCACACACAAATAGAGAACAACGACTTCTCTCAGTGTAGAGAAGGTTAATGATTATGCCCATCTCCCGCTCCTATTTTCCTCTTTCTCATTCCTGTTGAGTGGGTTTTGTTGAGGCGTGAACTGCATGGCATTAAATCCAAATGGAGGGCAAGGAGAGCACTGACCTGGCAACAATAGCTTGAGGTCATCACATGAACTCTTAAAAGCAAACTATTATTATTAGATTATTTTTATATTGTCATGTAATTTTTATCGAACCATACAATGACTGCAACGATAACTTTTCAATACTTTGACTGATCGTGTGCATTAGTTATCGTGTTATGTGTGTCTTAACTTTATATCCTTATAACATGTCCAGGTAAAGCATGTAGTACTTAACTTTTTATGTTTGTAGTGTCAAAAAGATAACGTGTAACATGTATAGCGGCTATATGAGACTATATATCACTAGCTATTTACAGACAATACATTTTAATTTTAAAGTGCAACACTTACTTCATGTTTTTGCCTGATGCCCACAATACCCCATTGTTTTAGGGCCTCTTAAATGGAGACTTTCAAAAACACTGCATGGTCTATTTATTATGTAAATGCAGGGCTTTTATTTGCGTGTTCTGTTCTACATAAAAAATACAAATAAGAAGACTAAGACAGTTTTGTCCTGAGGATGTCAGTCATTCTGTTCATTAAAGATATATAAAATTGTCTTGGGCCTGAGTTATTAGGTTGCTTTTGAAGACATTTCAAAAACTTTACAAAAACACAGATACCCACCCATGTTCAATTTAAGACTAATGTGATTTATCTTTATTTTTCTTTCATTATATTTAGCATTTTTTGCATTTATTGTAACTATGCAACCAACAGCATTTTTGTTTATAAAATAGGATTTGTCTTGGAATACATTGTAGCACTTTATTTTCTTACAGGGAAAAACTCTGGGATTAATTTCTATATAGGTTGGCCTGTGTCATTTATGTGTGAAGTTTGTAAAGTTTCTCCATCTGTGTGTTATTTTCTTAAGAAGCATTGTTTTACTCCTATAGTCCAAAATATATAAAAAATTGGTTGTGCCCTGCAGTTAATTAGCAGCCTGTACAAGTTTGTATATGCTTCTGTAGAAGGGGTGTTGCAACGCTTTTACTTTTTAAGTTTTAGTTTTTAGTTTTTTTAAAGGCTCAGTGGGTGTAGATATGATCCCTTTGCATTTACAAACAATACAAGTCAATTACAAACAGTTGGTGTGAGTTTAATTTTGTGGAGTCTTCTTTTGTGCACTTGATCCTAATGCTGTTTTGCTTGTTTTTTAGCTGCCCAATATGTTTGGAGATCTGCGCTCTACCTTCATTGCGCTTATGATTGGTTCCTATGCGTCTTCCGCTGTTACCTTCCCAGGAGTTAAGGTATACTTATTTTGCAAAAGCAAATTATATAAAAATAAATAAAGTTAATATTGTTCTTATTCCTACATAATATGGACGAGGACATTGAACTTAAGTGTTTAAGATTAAAGTTTTTGTCTTTGTAGGTGATCTATGACCTGGGAGTTAACTTTATAACTATCCTGGTGGTGTGGGCAGTGTGTGCTGGCCTCGTCTTTCTTAACTGTTTCCTTAACTGGCCACTTGAGGCATTTCCTGGCCCTGAGGATATGGACTATACGTAAGCAACACAGAACATTAACTGAAATGCAGTACTTTAAGTATTAACATTTGCATAACTACTTTTTCATGTATATTCGCTCTTGTTTTTTAGTGTCAAGATTAAGTTCAGCTGGTTGGGCTTTGACCACAAGATCACTGGAAAGGAGTTTTATAGGCAGGTCACAACGGTGGGCAAACGACTTAGCACAAATAACTCTCCGACACAAAAGGAGCTGGCTACCAGTGAGGGTCATAAACTGTGTCTTTCCACCATGGACCTGGAGGTTCAGTGTAAAAATAAAGAAGAATGTAAGATATAATAATTTTTTAAGAATATTCTTTTTGTGCCCTAGGCCTGTTATAATAAGACACACAAAATGCAGACATACAGATATGCACAAACACATGCAAATGCATTTGCAGAAATCTAGATGATTTTAAATTGGATGGTTCTCATTTTTAAGAGCTACCATTTTCAAACCTGGTTCAAACCCTTTTATTAATGCGGTACACCTGCCAAGCCCCATCTCTTGATTGGAATATATTTTACTGGTGTAAATCCACTATCCTGAGTTCTTTCCGTTCTGTTGTGTTGTTGGGTTTTCACAATTCAGACATAGGATTGTTGTATTGTATTTGTTAAAACCACTAATTATTCAGGTAATAAAGTTGTCATTAACATTAACTGTTTAATTTTATAATAACTAATATCTAAATATAATGTATGCTATGGGGACATAGGGAATATTATAGTGTACTCATTATACTGTAATAATTTTGCATTGAGTATCACTTTAATGATGGGTTTGAATAGAAACACAATAATAGTAGATAGATTATAGATTAATAGATTATTTTTATGTTAAAGTTTTAGTTTAAACTTAGAACTTTGTGTTTTAATATGTAAACCTTTAGATAACAAATATTTCTTTTATTTACTTAATCACTAATAACCTGAACAGGTTAGGACATTAGAATACATAAGATTTCTAATAAGCCTTGTTCTTTTCTGCAGCTCAGTCATTCCTGAAGAGCATCTTCAGTCCGCTGTTTCTGCTCAGCCTGGTCACCATGTGTGTCACTCAGCTGCGTCTGATTTTCTACATGGGAGCTATGAACAGTATCCTAGAGTCCATGAGTGGTGGAAATCTCAATACAGGTGTGTGTGTGTGTGTGTGTGTGTGTGTGTGTGTGTGTGTGTGTGTGTGTGTGTGTGTGTGTGTTTTGAACACACACAGAACAGAAGCCTTATTGTTAAACCATTATTCCAGTTTAACTGTCTAATGGTTTTCTTTTAATATTCTTTTGGTTAAATATGCTATGTCTCTTGGAGTGTTTCTGAAGTTGAAAGAATGGAGTTGGGTAAGAAAATACTAGCTGTAGAGTAGCCTAAATTCTATTTTATACCAGGAAGCTATTTTTTTTTGCTTTATGGTGCAATTTATTACTAGTATAATTTATTACTTAACATTTTATTTAACCCCAAAAGCATATAGCAAGAATAACTATAGTAATTTCAAACTGACACATTGACCTTTAGTGAAAAAGTTTGTTCTTTAAGCTGCTTTGCTGGCTCAGCAATTAACCTTGACCTACACAGGTCTCCTTAAGAACAGGACATAATAGTACGTACAGCTCTCCAGCTTTGTAGTGTTTGAGAATAACTCCTGCATTTAATCCTGTAGTTACAGATTAACCATTGATTATTCATTAAATTATGCTCTGATAAGCACTGAGTAATCTTCCATTTTTCACTCTTGCTTACAGTCAGCTTATACACATCTATTTTTGGTGTGATGCAACTACTTTGTCTTCTGACTACGCCAGTCATTGGACAGATAATGGACTGGAAACTCAAAGACTGTGACGATGGAGAGTTTGACTTGAAAGATGCAATTAAGTAAGTCATAGTTTATATAAACTCCTTATTGGTGATCCAATACATGCACTGTATATACATCTTGATATGTACCGGTACATTATATTTCCTGCTGTGTAAAATTTTCATGTTTTAATGTTTGCTGACCAGATTACAAGTTTACATATGTGCAGTCAACTATTAATGAACGACTTATTACAACTGTGGGACCAGCTCTCTCTCTCTAAAAAAATAATAATAATAAAAAAAAAAAAAAAAAAAAAAAAAAAAAAAAAAATATATATATATATATATATATATATATATATATATATATATATATATATATATATATATATATATATATATATATATATATATATATATATATATATATATATATATTTTTTTTTTTTTTTTAATTAATTAATTTATTTTTTTAATTTGTGTATATAAAACATGCAAATATTCCCAATACACTAACAATCCAATGGTAATTCAAGTAAAACTATGATGAAGTCTGTTAGGGTTACACGATAGCATAGTTGTTAACACATCCTACCAGGGATCTTGATTTGAAACTCGATCTGAGATTGGAGTTACCATGTTTTGTTCTCACAATGATTGCATAGGTTTTCTCCGGGTTTTCCAGTTTCCGTCCACAGTCCAAAAAATAGATTCAATGTGAAATGGCTGCTCTAAATTGTCCCTATATAGTGTCTGTGTCTTTGTGAGTAATGTGCCCAGCAGAGAATTGGCATGCTGTGCTCGGTGTATCTGCCCAGAACAAATTGGTGACCGTTCTGTAACAAAAAGGAGGCATACCCAGTATTACTACATTACCTGTTTGGAAACCTTGCTTATTAATATTTTCTTTGTATTGATGTTTCCTTATTTAGGGATCAGCCCCAACCAAAACGAAGGGACCGAAAAATCCAGAAAATTACTAATGCCACAAGAGCCTTTTTCTTAACTAACCTCATGCTTGTTGGTTTTGGCATTACTTGTCTCATCCCCAACCTTGAGCTGCAGGTATGAATGAATTTACATATACAAATGGAGGACTGCTTTAAGTTGTATCTTTCTGTAGGTATAAAAGTATTTTTTGCAGAACCTGATAGATGTAGTTAAACATAGCAGTCTAATGTCAATATTGTGATAAATTAATTTACCATAGTTCTCAAAAACTATGGTTACAAGGGTGAACGGTAAGTCAATAATTCAAAACATTATTTCAATATATGTTGTGTTGTTTTTTTTCAATAAAAATAGTGGCAACAGCAAAATATTATTTTTTTATAGGAATAACACAAACTGGATACATTTTGTGAATGTTTTGATTTGGTATTGAATGTGTAATATTTCTTGTATTTCATTTGCATTTATAGAAAGAAAAGTTATAATAATGATTTTGCATAATATAAATAATTACAGTACTGAAGCACTGGGTCTTATGTTTACATATTGTTTTCTTAGATGCTGTCTTTTGTTCTGCATACCATGGTCAGAGGCTTTATCCACTCAGCTGTTGGGGGGCTATATGCTGCTGTGTAAGTTTTCTAAATAAAATCTGAAGTTGCATACGAGTCAAAAGGCATTGATGACAGATGATTAAAACAATTATTAATATAAATGTTAATATGTGATGTGTATGTGTATGTCTGTAGATACCCATCTGGCCAGTTTGGGAGCCTGACAGGGATGCAATCTTTAATCAGTGCCATTTTTGCCCTACTGCAACAACCCCTCTTTATAGCCATGATGGGGCCACTGGGAGGAGACCCTCTCTGGGTATGAGCTTTTTATTTTAAATATGCACACACAAACACAAGCAAAGAGCAGTGTAAAGAAGTGGATTATGGACATAGATAGTTAAAAACATCCATACAAGTTTAGCTATGTGATAAAATTGACACTTGTCTCTGACACACATGGTAACTTAAGCATGTGTATTGGTAAGATGGCTGTTAAATATTAAGATCAGTTGATCCACAATAGTATTAATGGTAATAAAGGGTGGGATAGCTCAGTGGTAAGGGGTGAAGGGCAGCAATCTAAAGATTGGGGCATCAAGTCCAACAAAACCTGTTGGTCATTCTGTAATCCATTAGTTTTACTGTTACAGGATCATACTGCTTGTTTATGAGGAAAACATATACACATTTCTAATGAAGTTTTTGATTTTTTCCCTCCAGGTTGATGTGGGACTTCTTGTCCTTAGCATGCTTGGTTTCCTGCTTCCACTTTATCTGCTGTGCTACCGTAGGTCCCTTCACAAACTGCGAAAGGAGAAAGAAAATGACGCCAAGATCTACATTCGAATTAATGGCAGTGACAAACCTGAGGCTTTTGTCTAGAGGACAATGTTTTGCCAAGAACAGAGACTATATATATATGTCATTCTTACAGTGGTAAATGTTAATGTAAACACATTACATTTGCACACAAATTGATGTTCTTATCACTTAGAGAACTATTGAACTAATGGTAACACAAGAGATGACCAACCTCATAAACATGACTGTGGTTACTTTTTATGTGAAATACTAAAGCATGTGCCTTGCTCTAATATCATGCTATGGTATGACTTGCACGTTTAGTTTTACTGTTCAACTCTGGTAGCTTTTGTGTACATGCCATGCAGAGTTCAGCCAAATAGTGGACAGAATGGAAGAAAAAAATTAAGAAGACAAGTGCCTCAACCATGTCCACATCCAGGTTTGCTGTATTATAATTTATTGTCACAATTTTGTCTTTCGAAAACAATTTTTATATTTGTACAACTTAAAGATTGCAAAGATTAAAAGGCGTACAAAATGTCCTTGTGAATTCCCTCCGGTTCCCTTCCACCTTCCAATCTAAAAACATGGATTTAAAAACATGGATATAAAGTGAATGGTTCTGGGTGTATCTGCCTAGTGCTCAAAATGTTCTCCCCGCGACCCTATTAGAGGATTAGATAATAAGATAAAACCTTCAGTTTGAATGTTCCATGATTTTTTAAATAATTATAATCTTAATGAGTTTTTTATTATTCATTGTCCAAGCTTCGTATCCTAATCCGACTCGCAGGGTTTCATTTCAATGCTTTACACTGCTCAAAAGGGTATTGGCAGGAACATACCATGGACAACTCACGTTTGTTATTGTACTGATGCAAACACATTCATGTGATATACATTCAGACCTTGTGACAATTCAGAATTTCCAATTTACCTTATGGCATGTTTTTAAACTTGGAAAGAAAACCAATTCAGACATGCAAACACTGAAGATGCCATACAATTTTTTTTTTTTACCTTCATTAGTTTCAAACAAGAGGATTCTCAGCGGTGTAAGTATTTCAGTACCACACCCCCTCTAATAGTGAGCGAGGGGAGTGTTTTAGCTCAATCAACAGTTCTGTCTAAGCAAAGTTTAAACTCTGAGATCTGTCCTTTTGTCTGTATAAAGTAACCAAGCTCTTGAGTAAATAAATGTGTTTAAGTTAGTGTTGAGTATTAGTAATGTTTATAAAATCCTGAACAGTCATTCCAAAGTTAAGCAGCCTTGTAGGACAATGCTTCTGTCCCAAGTGATTTATTATTTCACAAAAATGTGAGCTTGATTATTAAAATTGCATTTAAAATCTGTGGAGGTAAGTGAGAAATTGAAGTTTAATTTTGTGTTAGTGTTCTTTTTCAGTGAGCATATATCCAATTTTTTTTAAGATCTTGATAACTGCCATGACAAAGGCCAAAGTACTGCACGAACACATTTACACTGCATGATCTGCAGAAATAGAGGGGAAGATTTGGTATTCACTAATCATTGCTAAACAAGCCTCTGATTACAATCATGTCAGGTTAGATAACTACATTTAACAGTTGAACAATTTGGAGATGCTCTGACCCTATCTCATGAGCATTCACAATTTAACCTTTGTCAATCAGATCATTACACTTGCCATTGTTCCTGCATTTCACTTGCTACCTGATATATTAAATCTTGTCTCATTATAATAGGATACTGTTTTTGTGTTATCTGTTATTACATCAAACAACTTGACTTTTTGATTGACTAAATTGAATGTTGCTAGCAAAGCTGTTCTAAGTGTTAGCTACTCTTTCAAAATATGGAACCATGGACTAATAACAGTGATCTTTAAAAGATAGATGTGCACTTTCCTATTATTCATTCATTATCTCCCGCTTTATCCTCTATTAGGGTCGCGGTGGGGTTCCCCATGCCCATCCAGGGGAGAACGTCTCGGGCGCCGGGCAGATAGACCCAGGACAGGGCGCCAATCCATCGCTGGGTACACACTCAAACACACTCTATATGGGGCAATTTAGGGAACTCAATTAACTTGATCCATGTTTTTGGACTGTGGGAGGAAACCGGAGAACCCGGAGGAAACCCACGCGGACACGGGGAGAACATGGAAACTCCACCCAGATGGGGATTCGAACCGGGAATCCCTAGCGCTGAGAGGAGAACGTGCTAACCACTAAGACTTTCCTATTAGGCACAAATAGACACTTCAAACTACAATTATTTAGGCTATGAAACCAGTTCCTCAGGGAACTTTTAGCAACTAGTCAATAAACTAAGAGGACAAGATTGCAGAGCCCAGTACAGTATGCCACAAAAATACCAATAGGAATTTATTTGATTTAGTAATTGAACCCCTTGCTCTCTATGCCAGTGAAATGTGAGGTCTACTGACAAAGCAAAAAATCATCAATTGGGAAAAACCTTCAATTAAGTAATTGCATGCAGAAATCGGTAAAAAGCTTTTCAAAAGTTCACAGAAACACCAACAACAATTCATGCATAGCAGAATTAAGATAATATTAATTAATCCTAAAAATACAAAAAAGCCACAGCATTGAACAGAACAAAATATTTTTTATTTTAGTATATAGTTTTTTTTATATATACACCATATTCTACTTATATATTCATTCATTCATTATCTTCCGCTTTATCCTCTATTAGGGTTGGGGGGGGGGGTTTGGGCGCTGGGCAGATAGACCCAGAACAGGCTGTCAATCTATCGCTGGGTACGCACTCACATACATACTCTATATGGGGCAAATTGGAGAACTCAATTGACTTGATCCATGTTTTTGGACTGTGGGAGGAAACCGGAGAACCCAGAGGAAACCCACGCAGACACGGGGAGAACATGGAAACTCCACCCAGATAAGTATTCGAACCTGGAAAGTGCTAACCACTAAGCCACTCTCTCTCTCTCTCTCTCTCTCTCTCTCTCTCTCTCTCTCTCTCTCTCTCTCTCTCTCTCTCTCTCTCTCTCTATATATATATATATATATATATATTCATTCATTCATTATCTCCCGCTTTATCCTCTATTAGGGTCACGGCGGGGTTCCCCATGCCCATCCAGGGGAGAACGTCTCGGGCACTGGGCAGATAAACCCAGGGCAGGGCGCCAATCCATCGCTGGGCACACACTCACTCACACAGACACACTCTATATGGGGCAATTTTTGAGAATTAAATTGACTTGATCCATGTTTTTGGACTGTGGGAGGAAACCGGAGAACCCGGAGGAAACCCACACAGACATGGGGAGAACATGGAAACTCCACCCAGATGGTGACTCCACCGAGATGGCGAACGTGCTAACCACTAAGCCACCGTGCCGCCGCCCATATATATATATATATATATGGGCGGCACAGTCCCCATCTGGGTGGAGTTTCCATGTTCCATGTATATATATATATATCATTTTCTACTTTTTATTCAATGTGCTATTAATCACTTGTAATTGCAGATATACATGAAACAAACAGTCTAAATTGGTGTGCTTTTTTGTCATATACACTTCAGTAAAACAGATGGAAGTATGAATGACATTAGCTACATCTAGTGGCAAAAACATCATCATACAGCCTAGCTAGTAATAATGAGTCCACAATACAAAGTGATGATGCTTAATATTGTGTTACGCTAATTCTGAATGCAGTAGTAAAGACAATATTAATTAAAAAATATATATTTTTTTATAAATCAAAAAACGAAGCAATTTGTTATTATTTCAAATTATATTATGTTAACAAAATTATAATTTGCTGTAGGTTATATAGGCTTTAATGCAATTCATTCATTCATTATCTCCCGCTTTATCCTCTATTGGGGTCGCGGTGGGGTTCCCCATGCCCATCCAGGGGAGAGCGTCTTGGGCGCTGGGCAGATACACCCAGGACAGGGCGCCAATCCATCGCTGGGCACACACTCACTCACACAGACACACTCTATATGGAGCAATTTTGAGAATTCAATTGACTTGATCCATGTTTTTGCACTGTGGGAGGAAACCGGAGAACCCGGAGGAAACCCACACAGACATGGGGAGAACATGGAAACTCCACCCAGATGGGGATTCGAACCGGGAATCCCCAGCGCTGAGAGGCGAACGTGCTAACCACTAAGCCACCGTGCCACCGCTTTAATGCAATGATTTGATTAAATTATTTTTGGATATAGATTTAGGATTTTATTTTAAATATATTTTATTATGTTAATTATATTACATGTATTATACATTCCCCCAATTAATGAGGCAGTTTACTCTTTGAAAAAAGTTACAACAATTTAAAAAATATAAAACAGTGACAAAATAGAACTCCATCAGTCTGTAAAGCTGTAATGGTGTGCAATTGAAATCTTAGATGTTCAAATGTATTATGATAAAGAGTGGTAAATAAAAAAAATGTAATCCAAATGTAAAAATCTAAATATAATCAAACTTAAGAATCCTACCTAGGGTGTTTGTGTTGGAATCAGGTGTTGGTGGTCATGGTGGGGTGGGGTGTGTGACAGAAGGGGAATCTAAGCAGATGTGCTATAAACAGATGGCAGCTTTTTTCATCTTACATAATTTCTGTTAGCTCAGCTCACTGGTGGATATCTGTAAGCCTCGCACTCAGCCAACCAGATGTCGCTCCAGAGGCATATATTTTGGAGCTATGTTTATATGGCCGTTTCTGGTTGGTGTGATGGAAAAAGGGAATTTTGCATTATCAGATTCAGAATCAGAATCAGAATACTTTATTAATCTCTGGGGGAAATTGCAGCAGTTACAGAAATCCCATTTTCAGTGTTACAGTAAACAAATAAAGAATAAAGTGGCATAAAAAGTGGCATAAAGATTCATAATTTTTTTACATTATTGCACTGAAAACCTATAGGCTATAGTGTAAAGAAATAAAACATAGCACTAAGTAGAGTATTACATATATCAATTGTTTAATGGATACATGCAGAAATGACATCCTGTAGCACTCTGTGGTGCATTTTGTGTATTTTGTGGGAATGAGTCTTGGGTGTGGTTAGCACTTTCACCTCTCAGCGCTGAGGATTCCAGGTTCAAATCCCAATCTGGGTGGAGTCCACGTGGGTTTTCCGGTTTCCTCCCACAGTCGCAAAACATGTATTCAAGGTATGCTCTAAATTTCCCCATATAGTGTGTGTTTGTGTAAGTGTCTGAGTGTGTGTGCATAGAGATAGATTGGCACCCTGTCCTGGGTGTATCTGCCCAGGGCCTGAAACGTTCCCCCCTGGATGGGCATGTGGAACCCCTGCGAACCTAGTAGAGGATTAAGCGGTAGATAATGAATGCATGAATGTATAAATGAGTCTTACGCTGAATGTGCTCCTGTGTCTTACCAGTGTGTGATACAGTAGGAAGTACTGTCCATAACGGCCTTCAGCTTAGAAGCATCCTCCTCTCGATACTGCCATTAGCGAATCCAGCTTCACACCCACAATAACCTCCAGAATTAATTTGATGAATACAAACTGAAATATAGGCTATTTCAAAAAAACTTGCAGTTGCAGTGGGAAAGCAGTCACACTGCATATTCTGATATCTGTTCAATCCAATCCAATCCAAAACCATGGATTCAAGGTAAATTCATTCATTCATTATCTCCCGCTTTATCCTCTATTAGGGTCGCGGTGGGGTTCCCCATGCCCATCCAGGGGAGAACATCTCGGGCCAGGACAGTGCGCCAATCCATCGCTGGGCACACACTCACTCACTTAAACACACTCTATATGGGGCAATTTGGAGCACTCAATTGACTTGATCCATGTTTTTGGACTGTGGGAGGAAACCGGAGAACCCGGAGGAAACCCATGGGGACACGGGGAGAACATGGAAACTCTACCAAGATGGGAATCGAACTGGGAATCCCTAGCGCTGAGAGGCGAACGTGCTAACCACTATGCCACCGTGCCGCCTTCAAGGTAAATTGAATGCTCTAAACTGCCCAATAAAGTGTGTGTGTTTTTCATTCATTCATTCATTATCTCCTGCTTTATCCTCTATTAGGGTCGCGGTGGGGTTCCCCATGCCCATCCAGGGGAGAACGTTTCGGGCGCTGGGCAGATAGACCCAGGACAGGGCGCCAATCCATCGCTGGGCACACACTCACTCACTCACACAGACACACTCTATACGGGGCAATTTTGAGAATTCAATTGACTTTATCCATGTTTTTGGACTGTGGGAGGAAACCAGAGAACCCTGAGGAAACCCATGCGGACACGGGGAGAACATGGAAACTCCACCCAGATGGGGATTCGAACTGGGAATCCCTAGCGCCGAGAGGCGAACGTGCTAACCACTAAGCCACCGTGCCGCCCTGTGTGTGTGTTTGTTTTATTATATCCTATTATTTTAGGATATAGATTTAGGATTTTATTTTCAATCTATTTTATTATGTTAATTATATTACATGTATTATACATTCCCCCAATTTATGAGGCAGTTTACTCTTTGAAAAAAGTTACAACAATTTAAAAAATATAAAATAGTGACAAAATAGAACTCCATCAGTCTGTAAAGCTGTAATGGTATGCAATTGAAATCTTAGATGCTCAAATGTATTATGATAAAGAGTGGTAAATAAAATAAATGTAATCCAAAGATAAAAATCTAAATATAATCAAATTTAAGAATCCTACCAGGGTGTTTGAGTGAGTGAGTGCTAGTGCTGAGAAGACAATGTGCTAACCACTATGCCACCGTGCCGCCCTTCAAGGTAAATTGAATGCTCTAAATTGCCCCATAAAGTGTGTGTGTTTGTGTGTGTGTGTGTGTGTGTGTAGGTCAGTGCTTCTCAAATAGTGGGGCGCGCCCCCCTGGGGGGGCGCAGTGCGGTGCCTGGGGGGCGCATAACAAGATATCACAGAGCAAGTGATATTAAGTGTACTGAACAAACCCTCAAGAGACAACATGGAGAAATATTTAACAGGAATGACGGAGAGAAAGGCGGAGAAAGACGAAGATAATGAGAGCAACAAAAGTCAACCGAAAGCTAAATGTCGAAGTGAACGTAGCGCCTGGCTTCACTGTAACTGTAACTTCACTGTAACTGAGGTGGAGACGAAGAAAGAGCGGTGTGTCTTCTGTGTCTTTAAATGTTGGCAGTGGACAGCATGACGCCAAATAAATGAAGGCGTCGCTTAAAGACATTACACCCCGATCACGCTGATAACCGCTTGAGTTTTTAAATCGTAAACGTGACGCGTACAGCCAGCAATCATCCCGCTTTATGAAAGCTACTACAGAAAAGCAGTGCGCTGCAAAACGGAAAACGCGTTGGAGACATTAGTTCTGACTTCCTCAAAAAAAAAAAAAAAAACAGCACAAATTGTTGAATTCATTTTTGTTTTGTAGGTTAAAGTGTTAATATATTGTGCTCCAGAATTAATATTGCTGATGAATTGAATTGAATTGAATTGATTATTATTTATTGATTTTATTTCATTTCATTTTCAGTATCAAATGCCAGTCAGTTCAAAAATGTTTCTAGATTAAATAAGGATTTCATTCGTTTCTGTTACAAACTAAAAAACAAAGTTAATAAAATGATTCTTTGTTCTAAGTTGATCTATATTTCTTTCCTTTTTGTTTTCTTTATTGTTAATACACTGTTAATACACTATTGTTCGTACACTTCGCTCCAGTGAGGATTGTCGCCTGGCGTATTAACACACTGTTAATACCGAGGAGCTAATTGTCTCATTCTCACCGAGGAGCTAATTCTCATTCTGTGGCGTTCACCACTGCAAAATGGTGGAACGATCTTCCCAACTCTGTCCGTAAGGCAGAATCTCTAAACAGTTTTAAGAAACTACTTAAGACGCATCTATTTAACAAATACCTGTTATAAAAAAAATAATAATAATAAAAAAAAGGGGGGGGGGCGCAGCTTCGAATAACAATCAGGTTTGATGAACTTACAGTATAGTTGGTTTTCTCCATGGCTTCTGACTTGTGGTGTTCTCATTTGTAAGTCGCTTTGGATAAAAGCGTCTGCTAAATGACTAAATGTAAATGTAATGTAAATGTAAATGATAATAAGGATATATTGTTATAAAAGAGGTGTACTTATAACAAATTTATAGACAAATGATACTACAGCGGGTGTGTAAAAATACATTTTCATCCCATTTTGTCATGTACGGGAGGGGGGGGGGCGCAAAATGTTTTCTTCTTCCTAGGGGGGGCTTAACAGAAAATAATTGAGAATCACTGGTGTAGGTCTACCTGGTATCCTGACGTCACGCTGCTACGCCACAGATCAAGCTGGATGATGCGGGGAAGCGCCGCGCCCCCTCCGCTGATCAGGAAGCCAGTGGGAGAGAAAGAGCGCTGCTACGCGAACATGACACAGAAGCGACACTGAGCTGCAGCAGCCGCCGCGACTCCCTCACGATCAACGACTCCACCGGCTTCACGACATTCCTCATAGATACACACAGGACAGCCGAAATGCTCATTAAGGAATTGTAAGTGAATATTGCGCCCTTTTTTCGCATGTTGTGCGGAATGCTTGTTGTGTTAGACAGCAGCGGCGGCAGCAGCATCCTCCACTGCGGAGCGCAGGTGAAATAACGGACAAGGCCATAGCGACACCATTGAACTAGACCTGACGTCAGAGTTCATATTTGATACGTATAACCTTTATTATATAGCCTATACGAACTCATTAAAATGTAGGTTTTGTAGCCTTTTTGGGGGAAACTGCATAAGAGGACGTGTTAACTCGTTGTTCATCTCGTTTATGTTATGTTATTGATGTTATTGATATTTTACTACAAGCTAAACTCCACTCTCTAGTTTCAGATTGATCTGAATCTCGCAGGATGATGCACATTTTTAACCCCCCCATATTTCCATATAATGCTTTTTAGACAATTTTTTATTGTCGATAATATAACACAGTATGACTGCAATTCAAACACGGGGCTTTAGTATCGAACCCGTTAGTCAGACGTATTAACGTAAGCCCTCCATCCATCCCATAGTGCAGGCATTCGTTTTTTTTTTTTTATCAAGGTCATAACAGAGGCTAAGCTATTCCCACTGTTAAAGCATTGAATTTTAGGAAATCGTGTACTATTTCGGTGAAGATGATGATATAGTACATATTGTTCATTGCGCGTTAGAACCGTTAGTTTTCGTGCACTATTTCGTGCACGAGTGTGAAAACCTGACGAGGCCCGTAATTGGTCCGATTCGACTCCAGCGTTCTGACAAGACCGCGATTTGTAGCAGTTTTAAGTAATTAGTTGGACATTTTATTGAAACGTTAGCTCTCATAGCGTTAGCTCTCAGGGTTAGTTATCGTGGTTCGAGACTTTGTGACCCAGAAGATGAGCGCTCAGCTAGGTCACACGCGACACATCTGTGTGACGCCACAACCTACGTCATCAGCGCGGCTTCGTGGCGGGTCAGGCGCTACAGATTAGAGCCATGGATCAAAAGCCACAGACAATATAACAATGTAACGCTTAATTTAACATAATACAATGTTAAATATTAAAAAAATATATAAATGACCTCTTTACATAAATGCAATACACCTGTACTCTGAAATATTGTGTCCTAGCTATAAATAATGAGTCGAAAATACAAAGTGATAATGCTTAATATTGTGTTACACTAATTCTGAATGCAGTAGTAAAGACAATATTAATATATATATATATATATATATATATATATATATATATATATATATATATATATATATATATATATATATATATATAAAAAAAAAAAACTAAGCAATTTGTTATTATTTCAAATTATATTGTGTTAACAAAATTATAATTTGCTGTAGGTTATATAGGCTTTAATGCAATGATTTGATTAAATTATTTTAGGATATAGATTTAGGATTTTATTTTTAATATATTTTATTATGTTAATTATATTACATGTATGCCCAGCGACGGATTGTCGCCCTGTCCTGGGTCTATCTGCCCAGCGCCCGAAACATTCTCCCCTGGATGGGTATGGGGTACCCCACCGCGACCCTACTAGAGGATAAAACGGGAGATAATGAATGAATAAATGAATATCACATGTATTATAGTAGCAGTTTAATCTTTGAAAAAAGTTACAATTTAAAAAACATAAAATAGTGGCAAAATAGAACTCCATCAGTCTGTAAAGCTGTAAATTCTTTCCAGGAGGATGGCAGGGTTTATTTGCAAGCCAGCTCACATCTGCTACTACATTACATTTACATTACATTTAATCATTTAGCAGACATTTTATCCAAAGCGATTTACAAATGAGAGAACAACAGAAGTCAGTTAAAAAGTCAGTAGAAAAAACAGCTACACTGTAGACTTATCAAACCTGATCATTATCTTATCCTGGAAGAAATGTGTTTTGAGATGTTTTTTGAAGATGCTATATGATTCAGCCTTACTGACAGAGTTGGCAAGATTGTTTCACCATTTAGCAGTGGTGAATTAGTATTAGCACCACGGTGAGGTTGAATCACCTGGCGAAATTCATCACTAGAGTGAAGTAAATGAGTTGGAGTGTGTTTTGGAAATATAGAATGAAGGTATGAGGGGCAGATTCCTAGATTGTCCTGTAGGCCATAGTCAGTGCCTTGTACTTAATGCAAGAAGCTACAGGGAGCCAATCGAGAGAGATGTGTAATGGAGTGACATGAGCTTGCTTGGGTTAGTTGAACACAAGAGATTAGAATCAGTTGTAGAGGTCTGGTTGTGCAAGCTGGGAGACCGACAAGCAATGCATTACAGTAATTGAGCCGGGATAGGACGAGAGCTTGAACTAACAGCTGAGTAGCATGTTCAGTTAAGAAAGGTACATAACCAAGCAAATCATACACTGTGGTGCGTACAGTGGTAAAAAGAAGCATGCTGCAGTTTCTTGCAGCTAAATGGCTGGATGAGTGGCAGGTTGTACCTGTCACTTGTGGCAGTGACTGGCAAAAGTGGCTGCTATTATGGCAGTAGTGACCTGCCACAGATGCTGCCAATTGACCAGGAACTTTTTGTTGTAGCTGAACTGGCTGGAAAGTGGCAGGTCACATTCACTGGCGGCAAGTCTGCCTGGAGAATAAGCAGGTTGAATTTTATAGTGGATGGTGTGCCTCTAGAAGTGCATTTTGCTGTGGTAGGAGTGGCTGTTAAAGTGTTAGGTCCTATTTTGTGTCTATTGGAAGTAGAGTAGAAGTGATAAGTAACATTTTGTGGTAGGCAAAGGGGTTAAAAATAGCAGGTCACATTTTGTGGCAGCAAGAATGTCTGGAGAACTGGTAGGTCACATTTTGTGGCACGTGTAGTGGCTGGAGGTTCTGTTAATTATGGTGGCGATGAGCAAAAGTGGCTGGTGTTGTGGCAGAAGCAACCTGCCAGAAAATCTGCCATTTTGTGGCAGGTTGCATTTTGGGGCTGCAGAAACAGCTGTAAAACTGTCAGCTCACATTTTGTGGTGGGTGGACTGGTTGGAGAAGTGGCAGGCTGCATTTTGTGGTGGGTTGAATGGCTGTGAAAATGTCGGGTCATTTTGTGACTGCACCAGTGACTGTAGAAGTGGCAGGTCATTCATGACAACACAACAGGCAATTAAGGAATAGAATTTATGACATTTATTTTTTACCAACTACATATTTTTGGATTTGTTTTATGCTGAGATGCAAGATGTAAAGCCAGTGTTTTTTGTGGCAGGTTAGTTAGACTATATGTAGACTAATATAATGTGTCGTTACCTGATATAGCAGATCTCCTTTAAGTGGGAACTGTACATTCCCAGCCTCAAGCCATTAAAATTTACAGCTAAAACACAAATCAACACTTTCTGTTGGCTCTTTATAATTTCATATGACTTAAAACAAACAAAAAATGCACACTTTTAGATTTTTTTTTCAAATTTATTAAAAAAATTTATGAGTTAAAAATTAATAAGAATTTTCATATTCCAAATAAGTTTGGATGTAATGGATGAAGTATGTGTTTTAACACTGTCTTGCTGAAATATGCAAGGTCTGCCCTGAAAGAGAGGTTTATTTTATTTCAGTGATGGAGAAATGAGTCAAATTGGTAATAAAGTATTGTAAAAGAAATTGCAAATGGTATTATTGACAAGTCACTGCCAAGTTAGCCATGAATGTCTTGCCTAGGTTGTTTTCAGACAGTGGCACGTCTGTGTTTTCATTGCCAAAATAGCAATATGCTATATAATATTATTTGGAGACCACCATGACAATCAGTGCAGATATATACAAGCACAATTGCTACTTAAAATATGCAAAGACAAGGCATGAACATAGACTGATGGCGGGGTGTAAGATAGCAATAAGCATCGCTTTGTGTTGTATTAGACAGGGCCCTTGGTCTTTTTTATCTTTAGTCTGGAGCAGATGACGTTAGTAATGAATTATCCAACCACAATGTGTGACACTGGGTGACAGTTTATCCTAGATGCCTCCGAGCCCAGAAAACTTACTGCCACTTCTGGTTATAGTTAGATGAGAAAAGTTTAAAATAGCATTTATTATGGAATCTTAATGCTTGTCATAGAATTGTCAAAGTAATCTGTTTCCCATTTGGTTATATCAGCCGTTAATTGATGTTTTTTTAAGCCGTGCCATCTGAGGGATCAATGGCATGTGTTCAGGTTATGCATGGATCTTGTGGCATTTATGTGCTAAAGTTCCTCCGAATTGCTTAAATTAATTAATGATACTATGCAATATAATAAGCCCATCCATTATCTTCCTCTTTATCATATATTAGGGTCGTGGGGGGGGGGTTCCCCATGCCCATCCAGGGGAGAACGTTTCGGGCGCTAGGCAGATACACCCAGGACAGGCGCCAATCTATCGCTGGGCACACACTCACACAGACATACACACTCTATATGGGGCGATTTGGAGAACTCAATTGACTTGATCCATGTTTTTGGACTGTGGGAGGAAACCGGAGAACCCGGAGGAAACCCACGCAGACAAGGGGAGAACATGGAAACTCCACCCAGATGGGGATTCGAACCGGGAATCCCTAGTGCTGAGAGGCGAACGTGCTAAACACTAAGGCATGTGCCGCCCACTATACAATATAATAAGCAAATAATTTCCTTTTTGGCCATGTTTGGTAATCAAAGACTTGTCCTTTCTTGAAAGTTTCTTTTAAACCAAATCATGATTACAATCACCTATTGACATCACCTGTTTAAAATAATATCCTTTCTTAGTTTTTCAAAATTCTTTGCTGCCCAGCGATAGATTGGCGCCCTGTCCTGGGTGCATTTGCCCAGCGCCCAAAACATTTTCCCATGGATGGGCATGGGAACCCCCCTCCCACCCTGCGACACTAATAGAAGATTAAGTGGAAGATAATGAATGAATGGAAGGAAACCTCATTTCTAGCTTTAAATTGCAGGTTGGAAATGCAGGAATAAAGGAAAGTTAACAATTACTGTTGGCAATGAAGTAAATAAACACTTCTTATATGCATTTCTCAAACGATCACAACTATTTTGATTTGAGGCTGTACTAAAATGTACTTTTACATGTTTTGAAAAGGATTACAAAGATACCCATGTGTCAGATCTTGATTATCTTCAGCATTGTAATGTAACCTTTGCCAAAGTGAACCATCAAAATATATATTTTAGCAAAGAAGTGTGTGTTCAGAAAGTTTTAATCACACAGTACCTTTCCATACAACCTTCACAAAATAAGCAGGAGGGAAATCCATTTAAATCCACCTTGCACCTTATATCCAACTTACATTAGAAAGCAAGGTGCTGCGATTCAGGAAGACATTTATAATGCAGGAGAGTCTATTGTGTCAGGGAGGCAGAAGAGAAAAGAGCGACACAGGATATTCAGTAGTAGCCAATAGAATGTGACCAGCCATAGAGCTGCTTAAAATGCCAAGGTGACACTTGCTGCTAGACACCAAATAACTTCACAACACCTGCAGCTTATTATATTTTGAGACGACACACATTACATTTAGTCAACCCCACCCCCCAAGCACATTGCATTTGCAGCTATTGTATTTGATTGATTGATAATTCTTTATTGTCAGGTGTATGTCCTAAAATTTGTCTTGCATATGAACAGTAGCTCCATTAGAATACAATACACTTAACATCACGATACAAACATCCACAAAACATTACACAATCCATACAACATATAGTTGACTCAAATTTTAACACATTTGTTCGTTATGGATTAAGTTCCTTATTTGATTTAAGGATTGACTGATGCACCAAAGAGTGCAAAAACCTTATTGAACCGTAGAACACTATAGCGACATCCAGACAGGAGAAGTATATATTCATTATTCAACACATGATTAGTATTAGCAATAAAGTTTTTTAGCCAACCGTATTGTATTTTTATGATGAGTGGCCTCGTATAAGCCCTCTAGAGGCTGACCCACAATCAGAACAAATTTTAAGTAAGTGTAGAAATCAGACTCAAATGAGACTTTGCAGATATTGACAGCCAACTATACCACACAGCATGGCAATACTGTAAAACACTCAAAATGACAGCAGTATAAAACAGTAAAAATATTTGCAGAGTAGCTTCGAAGGATCGAAGGAGAAAATAACTTCTCTGTTTAGTTGTTTTACAGATATACTTGATGTCATTTCCATGATGAGATGAAATCAAGCATTACAAAATATTTATAAGACCAGTTTAATTTTTTTATTTGCTAGTTTGGTCTTATGAGATACTGAAGTGGTGTATTCAACAAATCAATTGAACAACCAAAAAGTATGGTGGAAGTCGTTTTGGGCATTAGCCAGGATCACCCAGGACAGGGTGCGAATGTTTTTGCTGGTCACACAGACAAACACTATATAGGGACAATGTAGATAATTTATATTCAGAGCAGACAATTCACCATGAATCCTTGTTTTTGGACTGGGGAGGAAACCAGAGAACCCGGTGGAATCCCACGTGGACACAGGGACACAAGTAGGATATGGAAACTCCAACCAGATCTGGACTAAAACCTGGATCCTCAGCACAAAGAGGCGGACATGCTAACCACTACGCCACCGTGCCACCCACCTGGAAACATATTCTGCAGAAAACATGTTATTGAGAAACGGAGAAAAACAGAGGTGAAACCTCATTCGTATGGGCTAAACTATTTTAGTATGTGATAAATGTTTCTTTAGAAGACAGTTAACAGACAAATTAACAGTTCAGATAAATTCACATACAAGGAAATAAAACATTATGTTGCATAGCATACAATAAAAATAAATACAATATTTACATAAAGTTAAGAAACAGTCGATAAATTATCAAATAGTTATAAAAAATCAATAGCATTCAATAAAGATTTTAACATGGATAATAAAACATATAGTAACCAAAGTTATATATATATATATAAAGTGAGACTAGATTATTTTTTATCAAATTTTTGGTTTATAACATGGATAATGTAGAAAAATTTGTGACCAGTAACAGTTGTTAACATAGTTGACGTTGACAATTATTGTAAAATAATTTTATTTGTAATGAATTGCTAGTGAAACTCGTTTTGTCTTTTTATTTCAGTCGAGTGATTCTACCCATTTCTGTGGAGGAGGTAAGTGCTAACAGAACACCAGACTTTTGCCTACCCATCAACATATGGTGTGTGAAGCAGGTTTTTGTAGATTTAATCATAAAAATATTGTAATCACAAGAATATTTAATTCATGCTTGGATATATTTACATCTCTTTAGATTACAGTCAAATATCTTTGTTGTGGTGTGTGTTTTGTAGACTTTGTAACTGGTTATTTTTGCATTATTTTAAATGTGAAACAGGTATCAACTTCTATGTTTGTTTCTCTTTAACAAATTAAATAGATTAATCGTTTTCAACACTATTCCTTTGTCTGTTCAGTAATATAAATGAACAACATACAGATTTTAGTTTGCACTGCATTTTTAGATTTTTTTTAACCCCATGAAAAACATTTGGATTATGTACATAAGTGGAGACCTAAAAAAACTGAAGAGTTATTATGTGTGTATTATGTGTTATCTTGCCCTTTCTCAAGTATTTTTAACATGCTGCCCTAATGCTGTATTATTGACAAATGGAGGTCAAATGATGTATTACATACACTCATGTCACATTCCTGAATTTGTAAACCAATTACCTTTCTAGCTTGATGACAGCAGTCAGCATATCTAAAAATTCTGCCAGAAAGAGCAAAAAGCAAGATGCTTTACTGTGACAATTTCAATTCTAATAAAACATCTCTGTAATGAAATATGTATTTCTATGGTTGTGATAAAAACAAATTATGAACTCATTCTTGTTCTGTACTTTAATAGCAAATGTTTGATACACCAGGAGGTATAACATATTATAGTAGACTGAAAATGTTTTTAATTTGTGTTCCTGTAAATTCCTTGTGTATAATTGAGATTTTTCTCAGAACTGACTGAATTGCTAATGCTTTGGGAAATCAGCTTAGGTTACCAAAGCTTTTTGTCCCCCTGCCTATAACACGCTTAAATAGATATGCACAATAGCTGTTCTGTTTTTGTCTAACATGCTTTCAAGCAGATTTACTTACTGTTCTGTACTGTGCATTGTTTTTTAAAACAATTACAAAGGTTGTTATGGATTAAGCAAGGCCAATGTTGAGTGTTCATTATATTGACTATTATATAAATCAAAAGGTATAAGAAAAAACTGTGAAATAAGAGGAGGGACGATGGTATGTGTTAATATGCCATATTTACTATAGTCTGCTGTATTGTACTACTGTAGCTCTAAAGAGATTACACAAACTCAACTGAGTTCCAAATAATTTTTATAAGCTACAGTAACTCTTGAATGAATGAATAGCCTTCATAATTAAGCCAAAAGACAATGTCAGAAATCAGTTATGCTAAAGTAACTAATGTCACTTTAGAGTTTATTGTAGCAGAAATATGCTATGTATGTAGAGAGACGGATTATGTTTATTTTGTAGAGTGCGGTAGCTCAGTGGTTAGGGTGTTGGGCTATCAATCTGATGGTTGTGTTCAAATTTCAGGTCCATTGAAGTCACCAATGTGGCTCCTTGAGCAAGGCCCTTAACCTTTATTGTTTCATCAAGTTGGAATAAAATTGCCTAGTGTAATGTGACATAAATAATTGACCTATTCTGAAAGACAAAGGTTTGGAGAATGACTGGAGAATACTTGAAATGACAACCATTTTTCTAATGATGAAGTTAGGTTCAGAAATACTTAATATGTGAGCTGTCTAACTCTTAGATCAATTCAATGATAAAGCATTATTAGTGTAATTCCATCCATCCATTATATTCCGCTTTATCCTATATTAGGGTCGCGGGGGGGGGGGGGGGGGGGGGGTTCCCCATGCCCATCCAGCGGACAACGTCTCGGGCGCTGGGCAGATACACCCAGGATAGGGCGCCAATCCATCGCTGGACACACACTCACACAGACACGCACACATACACACTCTATATGAGGCAATTTTGGAGAACTCAATTGACTTGACTGATCCATGTTTCTGGACTGTGGGAGGAAACCGGAGAACCCGGAGGAAACCCACCCAGATGGGGATTCGCACTGGGAATCCCTAGCGCCAAGAGGCGAACGTGCTAACCATTAAGCCACTGTGCCACCCTTAATAGTGTAAATAATTGTAATATTTTTTGTAATTCCTTGTGTAAGATGGCATATATACATAAATAACTGAAGGTTCTGGAGTTAAAATCATGACCCTATGTTCATCAAGTTCTTCCACACAAAACACAGTGTAAAATTGGTTTGCAATTATACATAAACCATATATCCTTTATTAATTATTTTGTGTGTGTTTGTGTGTAGTACCAGGTTGGGCAGCTTTACTCAGTAGCTGAGGCCAGTAAAAATGAAACAGGGGGAGGAGAAGGTGTAGAAGTCTTGAAGAATGAACCGTATGAAAAAGATGGAGAAAAAGGCCAGTACACACATAAGATCTACCATCTGCAAAGGTATATGTTTGCACCCATATACAAAAAGCATGTAAACAAGGTAAGCAATATTCTGTGATTTTAAGCTGTTTGTTGAATCTCTTTTAGCAAAGTTCCATCATTTGTGCGAATGCTTGCACCTGCATCAGCTCTTAACATCCATGAGAAAGCCTGGAATGCGTATCCATACTGTCGCACAGGTGATGCACACATGTGAATACACACACACACACACACACACACACACATACCCACATATGCAATCATACACACATTTATATTTTTTTACAGAGTGGGAGAGGAGGTAAAGCAGAGGAAAATGTTTCCCTGATGGCATACACACACACACACACACACACACACACACACACACACACATACATACACCTGTACCTAAAACCCATATATACCTATCTCACATTAATAATACACATTTTCTTCTGTTTTATGAAACAATCATCAATGTGATTTCTTTTTCTTTTCTGCCTTTGCTTTTTTGCTACAGTTATCACAGTAAGTATAAACTGCACTTCTACTCTCGCTTGCACACACACACACACACACACACACACACACACACACACACACACACACACACACACACAAATCCATCCATCCATTATCTTCCGCTTTTTCCTATATTGGGGTCTCGGGGGGGGGGGGGTCCCCATGCCCATCCATGAGAGTGTTTCGGGCGCTGGGCAGATACACCCTGGACAGCGCGCCAATCTATCGCTGGGCACACACTCACTCACACAGACATGCACACATACACACTCTATATGGGGCAATTTGAAGAACTCAATTGACTTGATCCATATTTTTGGACTGTGGGAGGAAACCGGAGAACCCGGAGGAAACCCACGCAGACACGGGGAGAACATGGAAACTCCACCCAAATGGGGATTCGAACTGGGAATCCCTAGCACTGAGAGGCGAACGTGCTAACCACTAAGCCACCGTGCCCCCCCCCCCCACACAATATAATATAATATGATATGATATGATATGATATGATATGATATGATATGATATGATATGATATAATATATAATAATATAATATAATATAGGCGGCACGGTGGCTTAGTGGTTAGCACGTTCGCCTCTCAGCGCTAGGGATTCCCAGTTCGAATCCCCATATGGGTGGAGTTTCCATGTTCTCTTCGTGTCTGCGTGGGTTTCCTCCGGGTTCTCCGGTTTCCTCCCACAGTCCAAAAACATGGATCAAGTCAATTGAATTCTCAAAATTGCCACATATAGAGTGTGTCTGTGTGAGTGAGTGTGTGCCCAGCGATGGATTGGCGCCCTGTCCTGGGTCTATCTGCCCAGCGCCCGAGATGTTCTCCCCTGGATGGGCATGGGGAACCCCACCGCGACCCTAATAGAGGATAAAGCGGGAGATAATGAATGAATGAATAATATAATATAATATAATATAATATAATATAATATAATATAATATAATATAATATAATATAATATAATATAATATAATATAATATAATATATTGTATATATTATTTGACAATGAATGATGCAGAAATGTGATTGTTTAAATGCCTCAATAAGAAAATACATGTCTTCAAGCAGCATAACTGGAGACAAGTTATGAAAGGAAGTGAACAGACCATTTAAAATTATTAAGTAATTAAGTAAGTTTATTCATAGCCAAAATACAATTAACAACAGTCTGTGAATCATTTTTAGGCTTTCAGAGAATTTCGGCCACTGCTTAAATTTACGGAAGTCCCATTAATGCATTTTATTAGATGTAAGAGTCTGCATCTGTTAAAAACTTAATAAGTTTAGGTTTTTTTGGAAGTACTATTGTTTTGCTCTGAAGGTGGAAGCCTGGAGCCTGGATTGTAGCATGACAGCAATATTTTCAGATTTGTTTATTGAACCATTCAAAAACTGAATCAGTTTTTTTTTTCTACTTAGTTTTTTAATCAGAGTGATCACCTCTGTTGATTTGAACTGATCAAACATTCAGAAATTTTCATTTAAAATAATATAAAAACATTTTTGATGTATTATAGCAGGTGTCCATTCTTTTCCAGACACATATTTGTTTTTGGCAGTTAAGGTCTTTGTTAGGACTTAAATAGAATTTGTTGCACATACTCTTTAAGCAATCGGAGATTATAGCATAGAGGCTATAAAAAGCATCAGTGTCACGGGGCTATAAATAGAATTAGCGATGCAGATGCCAAATACCTTTGAAATAGCAGGACACAGAGAACTGTGTGAGGATATACAAGACCAAACACAAAAACAATGTACCTGTATGCAAATCAAAATAGAATAAACAAAATATTTCAGAAACTGCAACAGTAAGCATCAATAAAAAAGATAACATACCTAATGAAAAAAATATATAAAGTATAACTTAACATGCGATGAAATTAAACAGACATGGACAACCAGGACAGAGACTGCATAATACAGGACCAACTGGAACAAACCAGAATTAAATTAAGTCAAACTGTGCATTAAAAGATTCAGAAAATTAGGAAACAATAGGATTCTGCCAAAATAAAGTAAATAAATATTAGGAAAAATATAGTATTCACTTTAAGAAAAAATATTTCAGCAGAGTTGTCCAAGATACTGCATGTGGCTGTAATTTGTTCTTTAAAAAAAGTTATTTTTTATTAATATTAAACTTGTTATTATAGTTTTTATCTAAAGGCATGATATATATAGGTGTGTGCAGTATGATTAAATATTGCTATACTACTTATTCATGTCAGTCCACATGGTCCTTTTACTTCCAACATCAATCAAATTGTAAAGAATTATTTAGTTATTAAAATCACATAGGCGGCACGGTGGCTTAGTGGTTAGCACGTTCGCCTCTCAGCGCTAGGGATTCCCGGTTCGAATCCCCATCTGGGTGGAGTTTCCATGTTCTCCCCGTGTCCGCGTGGGTTTCCTCCGGGTTCTCCGGTTTCCTCCCACAATCCAAAAACATGGATCAAGTTAATTGAGTTCTCTAAATTGGCCCATATAGAGTGTGTGTGAGTGTGTACCCAGCGATGAATTGGCGCCCTGTCCTGGGTCTATCTGCCCAGCGCCCGAGACGTTCTCCCCTGGATGGGCATGGGGAACCCCACCGCGACCCTAATAGAGGATAAAGCGGGAGATAATGAATAAATAAAATCACATAATCATGTTTTAATTTCTGACATTTGTCCAATAGAATGAATACATGAAAGATAATTTTCTAATCAAGATAGAGACATGGCACAAACCTGACATGGGTCATCAGGAGAATGTAAGTACCGTTTTTCTATGTTGCCCATTTATCTTAAAGATCTCTGTTTCCAGGAACTTTCAGACTCTGATTTTTATGAAATCTGTACAGGTGCATGGCCTAGACCCTGAAACCTGGAAAAAGGTCGATGTGGTATACATTGACATTGCTGATAGGAGCCAGGTGGAACCAAAGGTAGGTTAAAAAATTTAAACATTTCCATTAAATAAAAAAAAAAAAAACTTTCCATTTCCATATTTTGGTCTTTAAAAAATATTGTAGTTAAAAAACAAAATGTTTATTTGTTGTATAAAAACAAAAATTGTTGTTTTTTGCAGGATTACAAACCAGAGGAAGATCCGTCCAAGTATAAATCGGTCAAGACTGGACGAGGGCCTCTAGGACCAGACTGGAAGGTAGAATGTGTCAATTCAGTTTTTATTGTAAACATTTCAAAAGTACGTTTGCTAATATATTGTTCAATTGCGCTTATGTGTCGACAGAAAGAGCTACCCAAAAAAACAAACTGTCCACACATGTGTGCTTACAAACTGGTTACAGTCAAGTTCAAATGGTGGGGGCTTCAAAACAAAGTGGAGAGTTTCATTCAGAAGGTAAGATTAAAAATTGTAAAATACAAAAACAATTATTTTAACCAGCCTTCCGGCCACACGATTGGGCTTTGTATAATAAATCCATTATATGGATATATAAGTTTAACAGTTTAATGTTTTTATATGTGCAATTTAAGTTTATTCATTCATTCATTATCTTCAGCTTTGTCCTATATTAGGGGCGCATAGGGGGTTCCCCATGCCCATCCAGGGGAGAAGATACACCCAGGACAGGGCGCCAATCTATCGCTGGCAAACTCACACGCTGGCCCACTCACACAGACATGCACACATACTATATGGGGCAATTTGGAGAACTCAATTGAATTGATCCATATTTGTGGACTGTGGGAGGAAACCGGAGAACCCGGAGGAAACCCACGTGGACACGGGGAGAACATGGAAACTTCACCCAGATGGGGATTCGAACCGGGAATCTCTTGTGCTGAGTTATGTGCATTATACAATAGTTTATTTACGCTCAATTTGATTTTTGTAGTGATTGCCCTTATTGAACCTCAAACCCATATTAAACCTCCTTCAGCCGTCTGCTAAAACTGTCACTAAATCCATCCATCTATCCATTATCTCCCGCTTTATCCTCTATTAGGGTTGCGGTGGGGTTCCCCATGCCCATCCAGGGGAGAACGTCTCAGGCGCTGGGCTGACACACCCAGGACAGGGCGCCAATCCATCGCTGGGCACACACTCACTCACACAGACACACTCTATATGGGGCAATTTTGAGAATTCAATTGACTTGATCCATGTTTTTGGACTGTGGGAGGAAACCGGAGAACCCGGAGGAAACCCACACAGACACGGGGAGAACATGGAAACTCCACCCAGATGGGGATTCGAACCGGGAATCCCTTGTGCTGAGAGGCGAACGTGCTAATCACTAAGCCACCGTGCCACCCAATTTAAGTTTAAATCAATAAAATAAAAAGTAATTTAAACCTTTACATATTCTTATACACATTCATTTCCAAATGCTTTAAGATCCTTTTAGGATTTGTCTGATGTTTGTAAATTGTAATTTTAATTAATATCTTCTGTTTTGTCTTTCTGATCAACAGCAAGAGAAGCGTTTGTTTACAAACTTTCATAGGCAGCTTTTCTGCTGGATTGATCACTGGATTGAGCTGAACATGGATGACATTCGCAGGATGGAGGAAGAAACCAGAAAAGAGCTGGATGAGGTGAGTGTCAGAGACTATAACACGAATGCATATTCATCATCTCACTTTATTGAATTTAACAAAATTACTGATAAGTAAACAAGTTGAAATATCTGGATACTTGGATGCACCTGGAGGTGCCCCAGAACCCATTGATACTATGACATTTTGGGTTGCACTACAGAAATCTATATAAAAAATAAGGAAAATAAACACAAATCAAGAAAAATGTACACGTACTGTACATGTCAAGTAAAATTATCTTTCTTAAAATAAGGAAAGGTTTCTAAAAAATGTATTTATTATTATTGAAACTTGTGAAAATCTATTCAAGTCAAAAACAAGATTTGTTATAATTTTTAAAGGATTTATGACTTTTGGACTTGTTCTCTATCTCTACCTTTACTGACCCTTTGAGGGGGACGACAACATTTTTTAAATATCTGGCGTCATTTTCTAACAATTTTACATGTTTTCAATCAGAAATCACATTCAGCTGTGTTATCTGAAGGTTCTTATCACAGTATATTCAATTTGCCATGTATGTCATGCACACCAAATGTTCTTTCTATGTTTCCTGTCAATTTGGTTTTGATTATCTGCTGCACCTAGCTCTCACATTTTGCCTGAACTCTAGTCTGTAGTGCGTTTCATTTGCTGTGTTACTGCATATTTAGTGCTGAATAAAACCGCATTTCTTACTTTCTAGTAATATGTCTGCACATATCTTTCCATTGTTACATTTGGTTTAAAGCTAGAGAGACATAATTTTATGAAATATTATTGTATATTGTATAATTACCACTGCATATGGTTGGAAATTCAGAAAACATGAAAACATGTCTCCATATACATAGTATATTACAGTGTTTTGCTTCTCGTTATAATACAATTATAAACAGTATCACAGGTCTAAATTATTTTCTTTTTTTTACCTTACAGATGAGAGTAAAGGACCCTGTGAAAGGGATGGTGGCACTAGAGGACTAAACCTCCTGTATATAGACAGAGTGTGCTGCTGTTTGTATCAGTGTGTAATGATGGTGTTGACTGCATTGCTGAATTATGAAAATAATAGGTTCCATTATTGTCATTTGTTAGAATGAAACTATTCAAGACTTTATTCAAATTAATTTTTTGCTCACTTTACCCATTTGTGTTTTTTTTTAAACCTTTGTTCTGTGTATATTGCCATTATCCTACCATATATTATAATATAAATCTTGCTCTATTCCTATTTCTCTATAACTCAGTTCTGTAAAAATAGACACCAGCAGCATCAATTCTTAAAAACAAAATTGAAAATACATATTACGATGTCTACAAAGCTAACATACTGCAACCCTTTCTACAAAAGAAGTTGACTTTTCTTGCTGTACCACTAACAGCATGTGAATAAGAAATTTTACAAAAAAAAACATTTATTGCTAAAACCAACAGAAATTAGAGAATATCTAAACAGGTATGTTTTAGATCATGTTTAGGTGTTTGTTGATTCCAGTTGAGTTGTTTTTTAAAAATATAGAAAAAGATTTTTTTAAATAATTGTTGTCATCAATGCTTAGTGGACCAATCTGACTCACTTTCTGGTTCTGTACATGTTCCATTCTTTTCATTATTAACACTCCATATTTGTCTGACTTTGTCCAGAATGTCTGGTTCTGATGTGGAATTAAATGTCCAGGTTAGACAGTTTTTTCTGAAGCAAGAATACCTATTTATTTATCTGTGCCTTCCATCACAACAGCTCCCTTCATGTCTCTAACAAATATTTATAATAATTTGTCTTGTCACTTTGCCTGTCAGTAGAGTTGCCCCAGTATACAAAATCTGTGCTCAGTCAACCTCCTGTGCCCTATTGTTCCTCTAGTGATCAAATTGTTTTTTTATTATGTCTATGCTTATGATTGCTCAGGACCAGGAATGTCCTCTTTTAAATGGGCAGAAGATTAGTAAAGCACACTAAAGTGTTCTCTATTTCTGTAAATTATGTTAAAACTACTTTTAATCTCACTAGTCAAAACAGATGATGCAGTTTTATCATTTAATTTTTCCAGTTCATTACTGTGGTGCTTTAAGAAAGAGATTGCTGTATTGTGCATACATGTAAATACTGTATTCTGTCTGTGCACTAAATTGTCAGGTGATTCTCCCTCTCTTCGTCAGATAAAAGGTGACTTTTATCCAGATTTTAGCAATAATACTTGCTTTTTAATTTCTTGCTCACTTCCACCCAGATTAAACATGTGTTATCCAACTTACTTTAGGTTTATCATCCATACTTCATGTCTTTGTAACATATATTCATAATCCTAGATTATCCTAAAATGATTCTTGTCCTTGCAGATTTGCATCCAGGTCTTTTACAGGGCACCCAAATTTATTTAAATGTAATCAACTGTTTTTCTATATAACACAGTAAGTGTGAATGCACTCAAATGATTGCTTTTCATGTTGCAAGGATTTCTGAGTTTGATGGATAAGGTTGCACTGCTAACCATACTGGCTCTTGGCTAGTTGTTAAGCACTGCATTGGTTTTCTTATATAAAACTGTAAAACCCATCAGCAATACTCCACTAGAAGTGAATAACTTGGGTATGTATGAGTTGTATGTGTTGAACTGTAAATAGTATATAAATATATGTAGATGATCACATAAACTGTATATCAATATATAAATCAGACTGACGTGTTAGTCTGTCAGCACATGCCTCTTCACAAGCTGTAATGAGAGCTTGGTGTGTTTAAAGGAAGATAATTGATTTTGCTTCAACTTGATGGTTCTCTAAATATGTCCATATGGAAGGCAGAATCACAGATCTATTATTTACATTAGTTACAGGTGGTAAATGGCAAGAGGTTATTATATATAATGCACTCTGATTTCATCCCAGGAACATTTCTGTAACATAGCTATAGCACCATACTCCCTAACTGCAGACCCTAGGCAGGATAGTGTTAAAAATACATTTTGATCCTTATTGTTGTTTTACCTGCAGTGTGTTGTCAGTCCCCAAGCTTTTTTGATTTCTTGCTTGTAACTGTTCAGGTTTTTGTGACTTTATGAGACTGGATTTTTTTTTAATAAATATATATTTTTTAATCCATTATTTACGGTACAATAAAAGATTCAGTCTAAAGAAACAAAAAGTACCATACAAAATGATTTCTTATGATTTTATTGTCAAATTCTACCATTCAATTATTCTAATTCAAAAATTACCTTATTTTAAATTGTGTGTTTGATGTCACTCTCCTACTTATATGTTTTTCTGAGTTCTTTTACTGTGAATTTGTGCCTTTCATCATTTTATCTTCCAATAAAATTACATTGGAGATGTGAAAAAATAAACTCTGGTAGCCTTTAATTTTCAGGTTTTATATGCAAATAACATAATGTAAATGTCTTAAATAATCTTTTTTTGTCCAGTTTAAGTGTTCTTCCTAAGTCTGTGTGGGTTTTTTATGAGTTTTCCTATCTTACTTTTTAAAAACGTTGAATATAAGTATATAAATGCATATGTATGGTTGTGAAAATATATATTATGTTTAAAGTTCATTTTGTTTTAGGCCTAGTACACTGTACATCACACTATTAAGGAAAAAAATATATCTTTTTTTTATTAATAGATTCAGTTAATCATCTGTTTGTCTGATTGATTGTTACCATTCTCCAATGACCCGTAAACATTTTGTACCCAGATGAATAGTATTTGTTCAATGTATTTTTTCTAATAATTTTTGGTAAGTAGTTTTTAAACTTTCATATCTTTCATTTTATTGCAGCTGAGGATGGTTTTTGTGCTTTTAATGCCATCTAGGGGCAACAGAATAGATTACCTCAAAATTCAAAATAATCCACAATCTATAAAACTGTAATCTGTAAACGCCCAGAAGACAAAAATATTTATTAAGGTTAAAAAAACAAGGAGAGAAAAACACTACATCTTGGAGTTTCAAACGAACTTCGGCTCAGAGGCTACCATTCCTTGGAGCTGAAACACTCTATAGCTCTTAGGCTGAATATCCTTTGGCTTGATACTTTATCATTTGGAGGCTGAATAATCTACAGCTCAGAGGCTGAATGCTCTACAGGACATGAGCTAGCAAATGTTAGCAGCATTAGCAGTAGAAGCTACCAATATATGAGCAGGACCACACAACACAAGACCTAACAATGCAATACAAAACAATTACAATAAATGGCCAGCAGAAATAGGCATGAAGAAACAGTGGTATTAAGCTGAGCAAACAGCTTAGAGAAATAAGGGCACAGTGATGCAATCTAGCAGAAGTCTATGCTAAATAATAAGATGAGTGGAACATTGTTAGGCCTGACGTAACTGTCCAAACTAGAAGATCAAAACCCTAATCCTACAACACAGTATGTAATATAATCATTGTTCAAGGGGCAAAAAGGAAGTTAATACTTAGAAACACATGACCAATAAAAACACAGAATCGGAAATCAATGAAAGCAGTCCAACATGATGTATTTAACATAATGAGATTGAAACACAACCAGGAAGGGAATACGCACAACAAAATAAAAACACAATGAAAAAGAAATATCAAAGTGAAAGTGCAAACTCATGGAACGACTTCATACGGTGGACATACAGAATATAATCCGGACAGTCTCTGACACATGGCATATTCAAAGAAGACACACACGCACACACATACACACACCCTCTGACCCACAGTGAGCAACATAAAATTTTACTTATAGAATTTTAGTGGAAATTAAAGTGGAAGAAAATGCACAAAGGTAGACCAGGAACAATATGCCCACATATAAAACAGAACTCAAATAATTTGACATCAAAACATGGTATTATTTAGGTACAATGTTTTTTTTTTGTTTGTCTTACATTGGTTCCATGGGTTCCATTATTATAATATATATACAATATATTATATACAATATAAATATATATATTGTGTGTGTGTGTGTGTGTGTGTGTGTGTATGTGTGTGAGTAAAAAGTGTTCCTGTCTAACAATACTATTATTTTTATTGTTAATGGTTCTTAACTAAGTAGCTAATGCTTGCATATTTAGCTGGAGGTGGGTCTAGATTGAGTGAATGAGGTCATGCTCTAAACTCTCCATAAACAAATGAACCAGAACAAGCTGGGAAAATAATCATGTGAGGGATTTGTTGGTCACCATGTAGGAACACCGGTCCTTTTTGTAATTCTGATCAAACAATTGCATAAGAGTTTAGAGTCTAAAAATCTGCAACATATTTTTATGTTCTTGTGTTTTGAGAGGATTTAATTTCCTTTAAGAGTAACGACTTATGAATAACATCAACAAATGCCTCCAAACAGGAATAGACAACTATATGCTACTTTTTCTTTTCTGACAGCACATTTAAAGGTAAGGTTTTATAAAAGTAATTAGAGAAATCAGTATTGTAGTGCTATTAATCCGTTTTGCAAAAAAAAAAAAAAAAAAAAAAAAAACTACTATACAGACTACTTTATATCTGGTAGACCACTAATCTACTGAGTTACTTTAAATATCTTTCTTAATGCCACTTTCTGAACATGTACATATTTGCATACTTTGTGTATATTTTGTGTAAATGTTGTGCATATTTATGATATTCTTACTGTAGAGTATACTTTCTACACCTCACCAAAAGCATTTTAATGCACACATGTACTGACATGTAGTGTACATGACAAATAAACTTGAAACTAAACTAAACTAATCATCTTTAAAGAACAAATTACCAGGGTAACATTTTAATTTACAACCAAAGGCTACATATTGGTTAATTTATAGACTTCAAGATATTAAATGCAACAGCAATAGAAGAATACGTTTAGACATTGGATGGTTATGAAATAACCTACTTAACTCTACATTTGATCTAGTAAGCACAGTATAACCAGAATAACTAGTAGGCTAGTAAAATATATAGTTTCTACTGAACCTTAGATGCAACAATTTTACCACATTACAAACATTTGTTTAAAGAGATCATACCACCACTTCAGTTCTGCTATTCATTAAAAATCATAACACAATTTGGTATTAAACATAATTTATTTTTTATTATCTTGTTTGTAGCTCACACTTCTAAACAGTGTAGTTTTGTAGCTTGAATATATGATTTAGTTTAGATTAATTATTGCAAAGCACGTTGTTCTGCAATCACTTACTTCGAAATGAATTCCAATTCAGTCATTTCTAAAACAATCACCTACTAATTAATGCCTATTTTGTATTTAGCCATTTTCACTTACATATTGTCCAACTGTTTAGTAGTTCCCTTACTGTTTCCATGTGTTTCCCAACTGGGTTTGTCATTTATTGTTGTAATTGTCACTGCTTAATAAGGCAACCACACCCTGCCGGCCAGTTTGCATTTGTCAAACCTGACTTGGCAGTTTGCAGTGGCATCCTATTCTATAAATCATAAGTAAAACCATTGGTTTACAAGGATTTTACAATTAAGTATGCATACATACTTTTTGCATACATACAATTTACATACATTTTAATAAATTGTATGCATTTTAAATGATTTATTATATTATATAAATTATGATTTTATATTGGCGGCACGGTGGCTAAGTGGTTGGCATGTTCGCCTCTCAGCGCTAGGGATTCCCAGCTCGAATCCCAATCTGGAGTTTCCATGTTCTCCCCGTGTCCGCGTCTCCGGTTTCCTCCCACAGTCCAAAAACATGGATCAGGGTCAGTTGAATTCTCCAAATTGCCCCATATAGAGTGTGTTTCTGTGTGTCTGTCTGTCTGAGTGAGTGTGTGCCCAGTGATGGATTGGCGCGTTGTCCTGGGTCCCGAAACGTTCTTCCCTTGATGGGCATAGGGAACCCCCACCACAACACTAGTACAGGATAAAGCGGAAGATAATGGATGGATGGATGGATATCGACATTAAATTGTTTTAAATCTTGTGTGCTGATAGGTTCTAAAATGAGTACTGTAGTTCACAGAAGAAGCCGAAGACACCATTCATGCAGGTAAAACTCTACGTAATTATATTATGTTGTGAATTAGAATTAGAAAGATGGTAACAATTGGAACCTCTCAAATCTAGCTGATATTGATTTAAAACATGTAAAAACACCACTGTCCAGGGTAATCCACTTTGTTTAAAACGTCATTCCAAATCTCCAATTCAGCATTCATGTGAAAATAAATAATACAAATATGTCTCACTTAAAATGAATGTATAAAATAATTTGTCTTCATGCTTAACCTTTGGTCATGATAAAATAGGATCTTGGAACTCAAGGTACTGAAAGCATTAATCTTATTACTTGTGAAAATAGGATTATTCACTGGATTACCAGTCTTAGGCAACATTGCTACTGAAACAAAGCATTTATTGATAACAAATCAATTATGCATTTGTTTTGTATGTTACCAAACTGCCACTGATTGCTCATGCTAATCCTGCTTTCTGCATACCTCAAATTACCTTATTTTCACTGCCACATTATTACCGGAGCTGTCGGGAGTTAATGGAAGATGCTAGACAGGCAGCAGAGCAACGCAATCTGAACTGTTGGCCATTAATCATAGCACAGTCACATAAATGTTTCAGTTAGAAGGACTTTTAAAGTCATTGTTAATAGCTTTATTCATTGTTGGATACTGGCACATGTAGAAGATTATTTGCAAAGCTGATGTAAAAAGCCATTTGAAAGAAAAAGGGAAGTACCTACAGGAAACGTGACCTCCATAACAAGGATTACAAAAGGACTGCAATAAGAGGAATTTTAAGTTAAAGTATATTGTTTTCACTAATTTCAGTGGATTTGTCACCTCTTTAGAACTATTCATAATATATCTTAATAGTATTTTTATTCCACATAGGGTTTATTTTGGTTGATAAAGCTATTATAGAAAATGGCAATGGATTTGAAGGAACAACGAGTGCGCTCAGATAGTAACACTAGCAGCAGATCTAAAACAAGTTTACGGCAAAGCCTCTTACAGCTGCTTACATGTGTGGAGAACCTCAGCTCTGATGATGAGGTTTCTGAGGAGATGTCTTTTATGCTGGATGAAGCCTTTCAGCTCTATGGAAGATACAACAGAGAATTGTTCAGGTGTTTGATTTGAGTGCTTGTCTTGAATATCTAATTACTTTTGTTTGTTTTATGCAATGCATCACTTATTTATTTGTTTTTCATGCTTTTAAAAATGTATGAGGCAAGTCTTTATATGAGGCAACTTATATTGCCTCTTATAGACATTAAACTAAATTTGGTGTCTCTGGCTGTAGAATTGGGCATGTCTTTGTAGAAGTTAACTTGATGTGTTGTGTGTGTGTGTGTGTGTGTGCAAGAGTGCACACGCTGTGTCATATGTATTAAAACTTGTAATTAATAATTTACTCAATTACTGTTTTAATTATAGCATACTTGGCACATAAGCTGTATTGTGTATTTTATTCTATGATAAGCAGTTATCGTATGACCAAAGTTTATACATATACAGTTTGGGGCAAATCAGTATAAAGGGTTGTTAAAAAAAAAGTTTTAAAAAGTCTTAAAAAAAGTTAAGCATTTAATGCATTTGGACTGCATTAAACTTTGATTGAAATGTAAATTTGCAATAGTATTTTTTTTTTAATCTTACAAATACAGAAAAAAGAAAAAAAAAACACAAATCTTTTAATTCAGAGTGGTACTTATGTTTTAGAAACATAGAAAAAATATTTTTATCCAGACAGAAAAATATATCAGTTAAATACACTTTTAACACAATTTTACACTTTATACAAACAAACATATTCGTGTATACACAAAAGAATAATTAAACTAAATGTTTTAGGAATAAGTGAGTGAAGGAAGCAAAAAGGCACCAGACATTGACATTTGATAGTGATAGTTTTGTGTAGTCAACCGTTGCTCAGGGAGAAGAAACAGAAGAAGAAACAGCTTGAATCTTTTAAAATTATATCAACTATTATATGATTAATATGTTCATAGATTTAAATATTTTATATTTTAGAATACACATAGTGACATGGAATGTTGGCACAGCCGATCCACCGAATGATGTGAGCTCATTGTTGCAGCTTGACTCAGTCATTGATCTTTATGTGATAGGGTAAGCCATTACCTTGATTTTGAATTTGTGGTAGTCATCTGATAAAAGAAATCTTGGTGCTTGGTGTTGAAATTACTTTTTTTTTAAATCATATGTTGTAGTCTACAGGAAGTGAGAGCCACTCCAGTAAAGTATGTTACTGATCTCATAGCAGAAGACTCTTGGAGCCACCTTCTCATGGAAACACTGGCACCAAATGGCTTTGTCAAGGTAAACTATATTGCATTGGGTGATATGTTTTGGTTTGTCTTGTGGTTCTCTTATTCTGATACACAGTTGACAATAGATATGGAACACAAAGGATGTTTTATGCAGCCCCTAATTAAGGTTACTAAACGTGGCCTGGTTGACTGCTGGCAGAACACTGGACTCTTTGTATTTCATCATTGGTTTTGTACATATTGTACACACATTTGGTCTGTAAATATTTCCACAAAGTAGAA